>JASSUY010042380.1:5607-18174 GCA_032466535.1 Forpus xanthops
GCAGTTCTTGTGTCCTCAACATAAAAAGGACATGGAACTGTTGGAACAAGTCCAGAGGAGGGCCACGAGGATGATCAGGGGAATGAAGCACCTCCCCTATGAAGACAGGATAAGAGAGTTGGGGCTGTTCAGCCTGGAGAAGAGAAGGCTGCGTGGAGACCTGATAGCAGCCTTCCAGTATCTGACGGGGGCCTCTAGGGATGCTGGGGAGGGACTGTTCATGAGGGACTGTAGTGAGAGGACAAGGGGTAAGGGGTTCAAACTTAAACGGGGGAACTTTAGATTGGATCTGAGAAAGAAATGGTTTCCTGTAACGGTGGTGAGGCACTGGAATGAGTTGCCCAGGGAAGTCGAGAATGCTCCATTGCTGGCAGTGTTCAATGTGTTGGACATAGCCTTAGGTGGAGTGGTTTTATGGGAGTTGTCCCTGCCCATGGCAGGGTTTGGAACTAGATGACCTTAAGGTCCTGTCCAGTCCTAACTATTCTATGATTCATATCTCACTACAGGATTTCTTCTGACATTCCTTTGAATGTACATTCAAAAACTCACACAAACTATCTAAAAAAAAAAGTAAGTAACAATGAAACTACCAGAATACTTTAAAATCTCACCAAGTTTCTCTACAAAGAGAATCATGCCTCATGCATGCTGGTCACACTGCTTGTCAGGAAAACAAACTGTACAGTGAGGAAGACAGTATACAAGTGCCCAAAACAAGGAGTATGGAATTTGGTAAAATAATCTTCAACACCATTGGTTATCTCTTCTAGTTCACATTATGCCTACTAGGAATGTACAATTTACCATCTTTGTAAATTAATACTCCCAATAATTACATTTAAAAATGCCTGTTTTAAAAGGTGCTATATGTTTTCATATGGAGCCACTGCATTACCAACATATCTATATTTAAATAAATAAAATACAAGGAAAAAAAATTAAAAAAAAAAAACAAAAAACAACACAATTTTCACTTGCACATTTAGAAAATTGTTTTCTCCTGGAAAGAATCAAAGAGAAGGAAGTCTGATCTGTGCAATAAATCTTGTTTCCTGTCTTCTGCTATTTTACAGTAGATGCTACTGCTTTAAACTTTCTTTGCACCTTGTAGGCAATCCAAGGCCAATAAAACTGGTTTTATGCAACATGTTCAGTCTTTCTCTAATCAATAGAAAAAAATTTCTTCCTGCAAGCTCCCTCTCAATTCTTCAGTAAATCCAAGTTATATACAGTTTTTAGAATCATAATGGTGCTTTGACTGTAGGAGGTTTCTTTATCTAAACTGAAACCAAGGAATAAAGTGTAAGAGAGACAAAACCTGTGCAAACTCTAAAATCATGCTTAAGAAATATTTCTGTAAAATGCACTTGAATAAACAGAGTCCCCTTGATGAATATAAATATCTACCAACATATTATAGCTAAGATGTGCATTTGACTAAAACTGAGTTTTAGAACACATAAACTTTTAGCAGCTATGTTACTGGATTTGCTTGCAAGGATAGAGTGTTAAATTGTTAAAGTTTTCAGCTTTTCTTTTCTGGGGCTGTCCTACAGGTGAAGAAGGTGTTCAGGAAAAAAACCAACAACAAACAAATCAGCCAACTGTATACCAGTAGCACAAGGCTGTTCAGAGAAGGAACATAACTACCAGCTAGAATCAGACCGTATGCCCAAGAAAGCAAAAACAAACAAGCAGCGTTTAATTACTCTTAAAATTCATACAACAAAAACAGAGCTGTATGTCAGGGACCCTGTCCTGTCTGTGGCAGCACACACACCTTAAAGTACACTGCTGTAGTTAAACACTTTTATCTTTTCTTCACTGTATGATGCCTCTCAGTAGCTACAGTTCAGTGCATTTCACACACTGCAGAATATAGGAATGGAGAAGAAAAGATACATCACACAAAAGAAAAGTCAGATGGCAGCTGTGCCAACTTAGGGCAAGAGAAGAAAGTGATATAAAAATTTGAGGCAGGGAAATTCACAGGTAAGGAAGAAATGTGGAGAAAAAAATAGAATATGAGCTAAATACAAAGAAGCAATGGAGAGAATAAAGCCATCTCTGTGGATGGGTGCAAGAAATAAAGAAGATTCTTTTTTATCAGTGAGGCAAAAGGTGGAAAACAGACAAAGGGCAGCTGTAGGAATAAAGGAGCAGGTAGGAATTGGTAGGAGCAACAACTGAAATACAGGAGGATTTTGCAACATTTATTTTATACCAGTTCATGAATATGCAAAGCAAGAAATGTTGAAATAAAAACTTCTCGTACATCTACATTTCTCTAGACCAGTGCTGCTTCACTTGTATAGGCTAGTGCAAAAGACAGCTTTTCTAGAACTGGAAAGCTATCTCAGGGAACTACAACTGGCCTTCCACTGCTGAAGGACAATATTCAGAGAGAACAACCACTCAGAGCAGAGCTCTAACTGGTTGCTCCAACAAACTTGCTGCTATTTGCCATTTTTAACAGAGTATAGAGGTGACAAATCTTCTATGCCTACTATCTCACTGCTCAGGTGTGATTCTGGACCCTGTATACTACTGCTGGCTCACAGATTTGTTCTCCTCAATTGATTGCACTCCCCAGTATGACTACTTCACGCAAGTGATAATCCTGTTTCTTGCAAAGACTGTATATTTTGTCTGAGAGATTATTCATTTCTTATCAGTTCCATGTAGAGAGCACTTTTATCAGTCACCTTGCACTGGGATAAAAAATATCATCATGGCAGCTGATCTAGTGAAAGGGTTAGAAGCACCACCTTAAAGGATCAGCTTACTCTGAAGTTTCATCAGCTACCACAAATAATTCTGCAAGCCTGTGGCTCCATGAAACACGTGAAGCAAAAGATACAATTCCTTTAAGAAGGAAAGCAGGAAAGAAAATATTGGTGAATAGAAAATTGTGCACCTCAGTCCTGGAAAAAACTTTTTTTTTTTATTGCTAGTGATACTTTTCACTGATCTAGAAACCTTTTATAGGTCCATATAAGGATATAACTAACACTTCAGAGTAAATTACACCAAGTTGATCCAGTCAGTGAAGATACTTGGTAGCTTTGGCACCACAAAATAAAACTACGTTGCTTAAGTATACTTCTGCTAGGGCAAGTTTTGTTTAATCTAAAGTCCATAATAATGCAGTGAAGGCATGAGACTCATCAGAAGTAACTTAATAAGAAGTAAACTGTAATGGTAGCCAGTGGGAAAAATAAAATACAAGAAAGAAATTCAAGCTCTGCAATCGAAGCTGCAGTTCTATTGATTAACATCTGGTAAAATAAACTGCTGGACTGTAGACTTTCTCATTTATTGTCTTCCCCATGTTTTGGTTGCTAGGATATCCTTCTAAAACTATGTGGCAATTACTCATCTGAGAGTTGCAGGCAGGCAAAAGACAGAACAAGCAAAAAAATCTTAATTAAAAATGACGATTAACAACCCCGAATGAATTATTTTTGTGCCTTTACTGAAAAGCTCTCAGAAAACCTTTGTACCCATTGACAGCAAAAGTATTATTCTGCCCCATTACCATAACAATTTCTCTGTCCCCGATTAGACAAGGATGAGTATTTCCAAGAGATACAGTGTCTAGGAAGACTTAAAGAAACAGAGATGGAGTCACATTTTACACAGATAGGCTCAGAAGCAACAAAAAGCTCAGGGCTGTTATTTTAGAGTACTAGAGCACAGGCATCCCCACAAATTTATAAAAACAGGTATAAATTCCCCTTTCTGCTCTCCATTCAGTGCCACCCCTACCGTCATTAAACATTACTCCAGTTACCTCTGACCAGTACACTGAGCTATCAACATAAGCACCAACCTGCGCAGAAGCATTATGCTTTCATCCCGGCAACCAGGCTACTAACAGATACAACAGACAGACAAACCAATTGCCCTTTTTCAAATCCACATGTTTGTGCAATAACTCCTGGTCAGCTACACTTACATTAACAAGCATCAGCTGGGCAAAATGGCTGTCAGCTGAGGGCTCAGGCTGAAGGCATCTGATATAATTAACAATATAGTTTGTTTTAATTGAAATTCCTTTTGCAGGTAAGAGCTGAATACTTAATGTGCATCTTAGGCACATGGTTTAGTGGTGGACTTGGCAGCATTAGGTTTATGGTTGGACTCAATAATCTTGACCGTCTTTTCCAACCTAAATGATTCTATGATTCCACTTCTATGATTCTATGCTCAGGTGGAAGTCATAGAATCATAGAATCATAGAACAGTTAGGGTTGGAAAGGACCTTAAGATCACCTAGTTCCAACACCCTTGCCAGGGGCAGGGCCACCTCCCACTAAAACATGCCACCCAAGGCTATGCCAGTGATGGAGCATTCACAATTTCCCTGGGCAACTCATTCCAGTGCCTCACCACCCTTACAGGAAAGAATTTCTTCCTCAGATCCAATGTAGACTTCCCCTGTTTAAGTTTAAATCCATTACCCTTTGTCCTATCACTACAGTCCCTAAAGCATCCCTATAGGCCCCATTCAGATACTGGAAGGCTGCTATCAGATCTCCACGCAGCCTTCTCTTCTCCAGGCTGAACAGCCCCAACTCTCTCATCCTATCTTCATAGGGGAGGTGCTCCATTCCCCTGATCATCCTCATGGCCCTCCTCTGGACTTGTTCCAACAGTTCCATGTCCTTTCTATGTTGAGGACACCAGAACTGCACACAGTATTCCAAGTGAGGTCTCACGAGAGCAGAATAGAGGGGCGGAATCACCTCCCTCGACCTGCTGGTCACACTCCTTTTGATACAGCCCAGGATACGTTTGGCTTTCTGGGCTGTGAGCGCACACTGCCAGCACATGTTCATTTTCTCATCGACCAACACTCCCAAGTCCTTTTCTGCAGGGCTGCTCTGAATCTCTTTTCTGCCCAACCTGTTGCCGTGCCTCACGTGCTGTGAAAGAAATTCAATGCCTTCAGAAAACAAACAAAACCAAACAAAACCAGACCAAACAAAATTAAAAAAAAAAAAAAAACATCCTGCTACTAAAGTCTGCAGGAAGAACATTCCAGAAAGATTACTTTTATTTCCCAGCCCCAGCACAGTGAGTCAGCAACAGTTTCAGGTTTGGATCATTTCAATAGGATTGCAATGTTTTATAAAGTTCTGGAAAGGAAGTGGCTAAGAAATAAAAATTAATAGTGAAGGAAACTAATCTGGCTCAGATTTTTGGCTGCTGAATATCAACTTCCATTTGTAACCACTTGGAATAAGGCTATGGGGATATTGCAGTACTTTGCTTCTGGAAGCACACTGATGTCTTATTTCTTGACTGGCTCTCTGGGGATCTCAGAAGTTAAATGTATTGTACTGTGTTTGAGCTTAAAAATGATGCAGCCATTTATAGGAGGTGGGCTGTAGGGGGGGAATGGAGATTGACAAAGGAATCAGGCATACATTCATTCCTGTCCATCTGGATATGTCTGCACCTCTGCTCCAGGACATTATTGCTGCTTTGCCTGGTAGAGCTCTAGCCATTGGGAGTACCTCAGAACAATAATGTTGTCACAGCACTGCTGCTTTTCACTACAAGCATATTTTCAGCTGGTTCAGGGCCATTTAGGCTCTTGGAAGTTTGTTCCTAGTGATGACAGGACAGGATAGGACAGAATAGCTTCAAATTCCTTATCAGCTTTGCAGTGTGTTTAGGTGGGAAAAAAAAAGTAATTTTTACTTGTGAACAGAGCACTGGAAATCACTAAAAAATGAAACCTTACAGAGCTATTACTTCAACACCACTTTTCCAATAGAACACTCTTTACACTAAAGCTAGTGAATGACTTCAGAGAGAACCTTAAGTAACTGAGGAAGCTTCCTGCCTATATGCAGCATGTTGTCCCAAATATGAGATGACTTTCTTAAACAATCTTCTAAGATACCCTTACAAGTATTTGTGTCCTTGAGCTCAAGGAAAGTTCTGTAGTCTCCCATGAGCCATATTGCCATTAAAAATTTTGCTGTGTTCAGCCATCTGAATATTCCAAGGAGATTTTTATCCTATTACTTCAGGGAAAATTGCCCATGAAAGCTCATTATTTAACACTATAAGTTATCAAACAATATTTCCCTTACATTTTAAAGTTTTCATTTAACTGTTATGTTGGAAAGTCACCAGATTGTTGTGGAACCAATCCTTATCTGAAAGAGTTATCAACATCATTTTGGAAATTAAAAACTCTAAAATACAGATGCTGAGTCACAGCACAGATGCCCTGAGGTTTTCAGTTAGCAGCTGTAACATTTGGAGAAGAGCAATGACTTCACTACCCAAAACCATGCAACATCAGCCATTTGTTGGGTGCTCTTTTCCTGTATCTGAACAAAAAAAGTGTTTTCAAGATCTCAGTTGAAAATGACTTCTATTTGACCAGATGCTGTATCAATGCACTCACAAAAGAAAAACTGCAAGTTTTCATATGAGATCTAGACATATATAAACATCTACATTTCCATTCAGCCACTGAACATATGTATGTGCACATATATGCACACGTGTGCATATGTGCTTGCACGCAAAGGTGCCACAAGAAGTGAAAAAAGCTCACTGTTCTCTTCCACAGGATGCAATATTATTGCTTTGGTTGAGAATAGAAGTGAGGTAAGATCTGTAAGGAAATTTTTATTAGAACAGGTAACATGGTTGTGAGAAAAAAAAAGAGACATACAAGCTTCTCTTTACTTTTGGAATAGGAACAGTAACCTTCAAGTAAAACATGGTTAAGACAAAAATGTTCACATTCAACTATGTTGTTTAAAGAATTCAGGAAAAGACATGTTCAGTATTCACAGAAGGGACTAAACCAAAATGATCAGGAATTTATTCCAGCAGGACAGAGGGGAAAGGCAGGAAATCATTGTCTCTGCAATACACGGAATTAATGGAAATTGAAATTATAATGTGCAACAAAACCTCTGTTGAGTCCCTGATTTTAGTGTCTGATAGATGTGAATTATTCTCCTAATGTAGTGCCTTGAAGGTATTTTGTAGAATTGTAAGAGGCTGGAAATGGAGTCATTGTGTTGGGAAAAATATGATTTTCATATTTTTTCACCAATTGTCTATGTTTTCATTTTAATGTGCAGGGATTCTTCTCACCCAGTTTCCCTGAGGGCATTTGGTGCACTGGATGAAATATGTTGCAGTCTGAGATAGACAGAGAGAGAAGCCATGAATTTTGATAGTGGTGTTGTGAGAACTATTGCTCACAGTCCTGGTGGAAATGCAATTGCAAAATTACGCTTGTTGCTCTGTACAAACTGGCTTCTCTTGGTATATAGTGGTCCTCTGCAAATTTGCTTGTAACAATGAGTTTAGCAAGCCTATAATGCATTTGAAAGCTATGAAGAGAAATTCTGGGAAAATATCATTCAAGGTATGGTGCTTCTTGCGTAGACTGTCCTGGAAGAGTTTTCTTGGGTAAATACCCTTTTTGTGATGAAGCTGATAACACGAATTTTGACACAGTGAATGTGGCGGTGTCTGGTAGCGAGGCTACATATCAACACACCCACATTCTCAAAACAGCAGCCACCCCAACCACAGTAAGAGACTATGCTTTCGGTTCAATGGTACATTGTAATTTTCTCCCCATCCACTCCACATTAATTTTTCCACAGGAAACTCGCATTTTGTATCACATTTTTTGATGTCCTGATCACCTTTACTCCCTCCCATGCATACTGACCATCTATTTTCCTGAGTTCTCTAAATGTGAATCAATAACCCCTGGGATCCTGGAAAAGATCAAATATATTAACCTATGGACTTTGTATAACTATTTGAACTGCAATGTTTCCACGTTCACAGAGTCACAGAAGGTTAATTTGGGACCCTTGATAACTGAAGTTTCACATGAAAATAATGCAAAATAGCACTGACTGCTGGATTCTCGGTGCATTCAGACAGATCTTAATGACAGTAATGATACTTTCCAGACCAAGACCTCAGTCCTACTGTCATGCATGGGTAACATGGGTTTGAATATTTATACATTGAACTACTCAGTGGGAGACTTCAAAAGAGAGTATGGTGCACATATTTGTAGGATTAGCTTCGCTTTCAGAGAGAACAATGAACTTAAGTGACTTCAATACAAAGGATGGAGACAGACAATAGCAGAAAATATTGTCCACCATCACCCTCATCCATAGAGGAGCAGTAGGAAAGTTCAAATGCCTGTAGGGACTTCAAAGACTCATACAGGAAGCTTCTTCACTGGAAATTATTTCATAGGCAGGAGAAGGGCTTGAATAAACACAACTAAGACTTGAACTCCTACTGACAACTTAAGTAATTTATGCCTTATTGTGTGTAGCTTGGGAGAAGCAATAAAGAAGTAACTTGAATACACATTCAACCACAATACCTTTGTTCAGTGTATAAACCCCTTTTTATAGTGAAATCAAGAAATTCATACCAATTTACAAGACTGAAATTTGAATTTATTTACATGGTGATGATAGTGGAAATTTCACCACTGATTTTAAAATGGAGATGGCTTTTAGAAAGAGGATATGGTTGAAAACCCCATACTGTTCATTAGGAAAAAAAAAAAGACCCAAACCTACTTTATTCAGTGTTACACTGATGTGAGAAATGATGTAAGAAAACAGTGACACTGAATAACAGTGAAATGATATATATTGCTTCAGTTATATCTACACATTATAATGTGTTTTATAACAATTTGTTAGTGCAGCATCTGTTACAAATTTCCTAAAACAATTTGAATATGCTTTTCAATGAGCTAAACAACCGAGCTCCACCTATTAATCATGGAATATATATCAATGAATAATTTATAAATGGTACCTTTACTCAAAGTGCTGCCAGTTAACTGAACAGCCACTGTATCAGTGTATGTATAAGTGTATCAGTCACTTCTAAACTTTCAAGCTTTATCAAGATTTTAAATACTGAGGAAGGAAAATTGAATGAAAAGTTTTTAGCATAACAGCTTCACACTGACTTTCATATTCTCTGGTATCATTGACAGTTTCCTCAGAAGCAGCAATTCTGAACCTTTTAATGCAAAAAATATATATTTCCATTTCACAGCCCACAGTTTTTTAGAGGCAATCATAACTGGATACTGTAAATACAGTAAAATAAAAATAGGGACGTGTACCTCTACAAAAGAAGTGAGGCTAACTTAATAATTATTCCAAAAAAAAAAAAAAAATACTACATCTTGTAGTTTTGTATTTCTACAGATATATTTTTCTGCAACACAGGTAGAAAGCTGTATTTTTTTTTCCAGGGCCATGCCCCCTCCTACTCTTCCGACTGCATAACAAACAGGAACTCTTCTGTCTTCCAGTCCCACTCATAACAGTGAGATGTTTACTTCAAAACCAGTGTAGAAATGTTTGTACAGAAAGTAAAAAATCCAGAAAACCTCTCTTTTCTACTTTTCTTTCAATTACAAGGTGAACGATTGCAATCAGACACATTAATTCAAGTCTAAAACTGCAACTGTAAATCACAAAGGGACACATTTAATGGTGACATAAACAGAAATCAAAATTATCTGCATGCATTTTTAATGTAAATTGGTGTTATCTGCATGTCCAGAAAGAAGGAAGGACAGCAGCACACAAAAAAAGGCAATCAACTGTCTCACCTTAAAACTTTATGTCAGCTTCCTTTCCCTTCCCCAGAAAAGTCCTCTGGCCTCTCAGCATGGAAACTGAGCGAACACAGACTTCCTGATGTGTAAGATGCAACTGTGATATTTACCTAATTGAAAAACATGCTTGAGAGTGCATCAGTAAATTTTGAAAAGATTGGGCTATAACAAAGTGTTATTCATGCAGTCCTTGAGTTTAGCCCTTAACATTTTAATTTTTATTATTGGCAACATCAGTATGGCAACATTGCAAATTTAATATTTATCTTCCAAATTTCATAATCGGTTCATTTGGCTTAATGTGGAACTCCTGTTACTACAAAATATTTACCAAACATGCAGTTTGGTAACATTCATTTTGAAAGTGTTGCAATTTCTTCAGCTTCTTCAGCTTACATTAATGTACTGTCATATGTTTTTACTCCTGTACAATATGCAAGGTTATAATTATTTGTAAACATGAAGCCATGATGTATATGTTTATTTGTGAGTATGCGTTTAGGAATACAGATACAAATAAAAATACATATTCATATCTAAAATGAAAGGAAACATTCATATCATGCACGAATTTGGTGAAAGTCAGTGGTTAGGCCTGGGATAAGGGGAATGCTATTCCAGCATGTATTATTGTTCCCACAGTGTGGAACAGTTGTTTGAGAGACAAATAGACCCAAAACCAAAAGTACCCAAAGGAACAACAAATTCCTGAGAATGTGAAGAGAGGCAGAAGAGAAGATGCATCTACTTCATCTAGTAATATTTCAATAAAATATTCTAAAAGAAAGATATACAGGAAAAAACAATGAACACGCACATTGGCAATTGAAAATCTCTGTAGTTTACCCTAGTTACCAAGGGATTCTCCATCTATTTGTTATCAAAGACAAAATCACAGAATCATAATGGTTGTAAGGGGCCACTGGAGATCATCTAGTCCAAACCCTCTGCCAAGGCAGGGCCACTTAGAGCAGGTTACACGGGAACGTGTCTAGGTGGATTTAGAACATCTACAGAGAGGGAGACTCCAAACCCTTCTGGGCAGCCTGTTCCACATGCTCTGCAACATAAAGAAGTTCTTTCTCATATTGATACGCAACTTGTGTTTTACTTTATAGCCATTGCTCCTTGTCCAGTCACTGGGCATCACTGAAGAGTCTGACACTCACCTTTGAGATATTTATATTCATTAGTGGAATCCCATCTCTAAACTCAGCAATCTCTCCTCATAAGAGAGACGCTCCAGACCCCTGATCATCATTATGGCTCTCTGCTGGAACCCCTCCAGTAGCTCCTTCTCTTTCTTGTACTGAGGAGCCCAGAACTGGACTTTTCTTTGAAAAACAAGGCAAAATTGTGAGAAAATTTTAGAAAGCACTTTACAATAATATTTTTAAGTATGTGATAAAAGGAACATCTATAATTTTATGTCCCTTAATCTTATAACACCACCCAAACTTCTTCAATTAAATTTCCTGTAGTACCTACAAACCATAGAAGTAGTATGTTCACTGAGACTTTAACTGCATGTGTAGCATCCATGCCACACAACAATTTTAAGCAGCCATTGGGGTTTTGTCTAACAAAGAATGATAAGTTATAGGTAAGCTTGCTACTGAATGTTCCCACCAGCTGAGCACATTACTGTATTTTAGGGGATATGTTAGCTGTTGACTAAAGATCATTTCCTAAATGCTGCTTTGTAACTTGGAATTTTAAATTAATTTCAATAATTTTTAATATAGACACCATCTGAGGAAACCATCTGAGAAAATGGCTTTAAAATCTTTCTTCTGATTCATTTGTACTTTAAATAGCTTAAATTAACAGATGCTGGGACTCTAAGCATTTTTCCCTTAGATCTTTAGTCATGCAACAGAGGCAAGCCAAATAAATGAACTAGATTGAACTGCTACCAAACTAAAGTTAGTAACAGGCTGGAGGCTAAAATCATGTCTACTGTCCCTATCAGCACACATCTGATGTATGTGCTAAACTGATGGCATATGAAAACAAAAAAAAACACATTTTCATTCTTAAAATCCATTTACCAAACAAACTAGGTATTTAGTTCACATTAGTAAAATCCTTACTAGCAGCAGTAAGGCTACATGTGGTTCACACAGAAGAAGGTAGGAGATCTTGATGGAGATACCCTCAGGCAGTAGGCTGAGCTTTCAGGGGTGATGCAGGATGCAATGGGTAGAGAATAGCACTATTTTAAAGAATGACCTGATGCATTCCAACAGAAGATACAATAAAAAATACCCTTGGTGGGAGGAATCTGTAAGAACACAAACAGCAATGGAAATTTAAGATATCTTTGTAATTTTTTTGTTTTTTGTTTCTAAATGGTCTGAGTACATTACCAATGGGTTAAGAATCTGCTAAGACTTCTAATGATTAAACTGCTAACATCACCTGTACAATCCTTTTTGCAGGTACCCTGATTCTTATCTTGTCCATTCCTCACTTCATTTTAATTCCTCTTTTTTTTTTTCTCCTTACCTTGTCCATTCAGCCCTATCACACAGAGAGCAACAATGTGGAAAGCTGTAAGTCACCCCCACCAATTTCTGTCCTCTCAACCTATTTGTACTCTTTTGGACATCTTTACTACCTCAAACTGCAGAAGTGGATAAAATTAATAAAAAGCAGGGAATTTACAAAAAAAGATGAATACCACCCTACCTCCCCCTCCCCCATTTTTATTTATGGAAATACTTCAGTAACTATTTTCACTGGGATACATCAAAAACGCCTCTTTGCTATTCCCAGTCATTGAAGGATTAGGACAGTGTGATCCAGATGATGCTTAATCTGATGTTGAGTTAAAAACAAACAAAGAAACAAAAAAAAACAAAACAACCCCCCCCAAAAAAACCCCACAACACTACCCC
>JASSUY010042385.1:0-16548 GCA_032466535.1 Forpus xanthops
ACTGGGTTTTAGAACCTTTATCCACAGAGGCCCTGCATAAAGATCTCCATAAGCTGCAAACAATCCTTTCTCCGGCAGAGGTCAGCAAAGCCTCAAACTGAAACAAAACCTTTCTATATTTTAACACAAAATCCATTTTTGAATGTGCTGCATTGAACAGCCGTTTTCTTGTGTTTAAGACTTCCCCTTAGGATCCCCAACTTCTTATTTAGGAAATTTGGTGTTACATTAAATCATACAACGTAACATTACACACACAAACACACACTTGTGTATACATATATACATATGTAAGTATCCAACATGAATGAATATATTTTCACATTTAGCAAATTCTAATTATCCAAGGTTTTCTGCAGTATCAGCTTTTTACTATATGAGGTTATTTGAATGATGGGTTATCAAGGCTTAGCTGTCAATCAGGCCACTTCAGGAAAATGGGAAAATGTATCATTTTACAAGTACCAAGGTGGTATGAAATCATTCACACAAATTCGGGTATAAGCAAAATTGCAGGTTTAGGATCCTCAGGGTTTTACCTTTTCTCTATTCTTACATCTTATTGCAATGCTTTTTATAAGAAGTGGAAATTGCTTAAATCTATTCTCCAAAAAGCTAAATTAGAAGTATAAAAATAAGTAAAGCAGAGGTGGAGCCTGGGATGAAAAAAACTCACTGTTGTTCATATATGTATTATACATGGATGTACAAGAACAGCACAAAACCAGGCCAGGTTACTGGCTCATCACATGTTGGAGACTTCACCTACTCTTTCAACATTTCTGTAGAGTCACACACCATATAAACACATCTCCCTACAGAATACCCACACAGCAGAACTCAGACTTTTTGTCTACATACACACACATGCACAGGAGGCAGCAACAGCTTTTTCATTTAAAAAGAACAGTGTAATAGGAAGCAATTCAACTGAGGCCTTTCCTGATCACCAAGTAGATGGCAAACTCTCAGCCAGGAACTAGTCCTAGTATAGCTAAGTAACAATGGCTGCTATTTTTGGGTCTGGTTTTATTCACAAAAGCTATCATTCCACATTATTCAGACCTAACCTAAATAGCCCATGTGTATTAACATCTGCAACTGTGCAGAAAATTAACTGTCAGAATAAACAGTCAGAACTATTTATTAGAACAGTACTTACTGTAAGAAAAGATTTACTCATCAAGAAAGCTGCCACATCAAATAAGGTAGTTGACATTGATGTCTCCACAATTTGGAAGGAAGCATAATTTGCAGGAAATTCGCAAGGCAATTCACTTCCATGAATACCAGCATGAAAATGCATCAAACTCTGAGAATGGAGACTGGGCTCCCTAGAATAAGCACTGACAACAGTAGGAATCATGACAGCAAAGAACAGATATAGTATTTGCTCCCTTCCAGCATTTCCTACTGAAAGACATTTTCTATTAGACATCTGAGCTACTGATGTGAAACCCAGCTGAAATTTATTATAGCAATAAAGCAGCTGCTGGACTAACACAGCTATAGCAGCTCTCAGCAGCACAAGTACACTACTCGTGCATGATGTACTCGCACTGTACTGTGGGATGATTTTCTGTTTACAGCTCTCTTACAACTCAGTGTGAGTCGCAGGTGCAGACAGCACAGCTAATCTCAGAGATGTCCACTGCCAGAGTAATGTAAATGCAGGCTACTGGCTGCTTTCTGTTTGGAAGAGGAAAAAAACAAATTAAGTGCCAGATGCTCCTGTTCCTCCCAGCCTCTCTTATGATGAAAGTGTACTTTGAGGCAGATGCAAATCCTGGCTGGTTTGCTACTTGCAGGGGAAGTGGATGATCATAATGTTACAAGAAAGCAAAGCACTGTTACCATAACCACAGGCTCTGTGTTTTCTTTCCTTTGTTCCTTTTCCTTTTTTTATCCTCTTTATTTTTAATTAGAAGTCTTCATCAGATATATTAGCAACAGCGATGAACGCAGCTATGCCAGATTTTGGTTTGACAAGTCATGCTGCAAATCTGATGTTACATATTCTTTTCCCACGTCTGTAACAGTACAAAAATGTTTCTGCAACTTCTGAACTGTGGGAACTGATGAACTAATTCAGGACCTTTTGGTTCCTCCCTCCTTCACCCTGATATGAACTTTTAGTTATATTTTTATCAATGTCAGCTACATCTGCTTTGAGACAATGACTGCACCTTTCTATGTATTCATGCATTACTTTATTGTAGAGTGGCATCTCTGTTCCCATTAGGACCTTTAGCATTATTGCAATGGACTTGCTGGTAACAATTTAGTGCAGTTTTAGAATCATTACAGTTGAAAAGCAAAAGTGGAAGTATTTATTTAGTTCCTTATTAGGAAAACTAAAGGACTATGTACTACACAATACTGACTGCAACAGAACAACTTAGCACTCAGAAAATCTGACTGCACTGTAAAATGTATCAATATAAGACAAAGTGTGCGAGCTCCTGAGCAACTTCCAATTTCTGAGCACTCAAAAGCTCTGCTCTCTCACCCAGCGTTAATACTCAGCAGTGCAGTATTTCGCTTGGTTTCACCCTGACCTGCAGTGACATAAAGATGGGCACACTGTAAACTGGGCTACAGTCCGTAACAACTCCAGTCAAAAAATCAGGATGTCACCACAAACCTCTGGACAGAATTACAGTCCAGGTTGGCTTTGAAAAGGAGGAATGCATTTAAAACACCATCTTAAACTTCTTTTTTTGGGGGGTGGAGAGTTACTGGCATGACATGGACTATGTTCCTCTTGATTTAACAGAGAGCAAGCTCGTGAATATTTCTCTGGAAGTGCCTACTACAAACATCCACACAGAGTGGCTTGGACCTTTATTGTAACAAGCAAATGGTGTCAAAATAAAGTTAATATTCACGGAGCACAAAGTCAATGTAACCCTGAAGAACCACTGATAAATTAATCAGTACAAACAAAGCCCCTGGCTATAATTATCGCCTAAATCATTTTTCTGAGTAGGGATAAAGAGGTGTTTGTATAGCAGGAGCAGGCCAGAAATAGACAGCATGTGGCCTTTGAAATGCCACATTCTGCTCTGCTCACAAGAGCCTGAGGTACCTCAGCTGACAAAGCCATGAGGCCAAAACTGGGCTATTCAGACACACCATTTCCCTTCTATTCTCTGTGAACCTGAATGTATGTTGCTCTTCACCTCTTTCTCACATTTGATTCCCTTTACATTCTCCAAAAAAAGTAGCAACTTGTTTAGCTTTTGAATTCTTTCCATGAGATTTATCAATTGGAATTTGGGCTTGAAGCACATGGGTCTTTTTTAAAGGAGATGCCTTAAGTCTGGCAGGTACCCACTGATGATCACACCACTGCACCTTTTAATTGAATTCTTAAGTCCTTGGCATTTTCTCATCACAGAAGCAGCGGTGGAACAGAAATGATGGCGGGCTCCCCTCCCTATATCCTCTGCCAGCCCCAAGAAACGCCAAAGCAGCACTGCATCACCTGCATAGCTGGGCCCATCTGTATGCACAGCATTTGTTTTTCCTGGCACATACCTCTTCACAAACGATTTAAGCATTCTGATTTTATTGCTGTTCCCTGCAGCACTGCTTACAGGAAGCAGCACAAAGGAGCCTAGTTGATGCCCCTGGAATTGCTGCAGGAGCAGGAGGGTTTCCCAGCAACTGGTCTGTGCAGCACTGGCTACTACAGCCTCCCCGAGCTGGCACCAACTGAGACTTACTGCACACATGCTTGCACAGTAACCATGCCAGCCACCAGGATAGCAGCAGGCATTCCTTTGGAGTGAAGAACAAATGACCATTTAAATACAAGTAACGTTGTTACAGCAAAGCTGTTTTAGAGAGATTTCTACCTATGACCAAAAGGTCTGTCTCTTCAGAGAGACACTGTACTATATTCTTCCCTGACTTTAAACAAATTGAAAACACATTTTTATCTTTCAGGAAGCAGTTCTGTTTTTAGACAGCAGTAGCTGTACTACAGCAAATTCACTGTCAGCCATGAGCCACAGGCAACTTTGGAAGCAACATTTTCCAAAGTCCTTAGCTTTAATAACTACTCATTTTCCAGAACACAGACCCACATAATTTTCCTTCCATCTTTTCTATAATATATCCTGGAAGTAATGGAGAGACAGCACATATGAAGTGCAGTTTTCTAAACTTCCAGTGGCTGTTAAATTAAACCTGCTTCCTACAGGAACAAAGTATTTTAAAGTAAAAAGTATATATATATATATATATATATATATATATATATAAAAATGTATAGATAAAGCATACACACACATATGTACACATGCACATACATATTTAAATATGATAAATCTTACACAGTTAAATACCAACTCTACTGTCTAACAAAATTAAAGAGAGTGGGACAAGCCGCCTAACTCAAGAAGTATAAAAAAGTTGATTATAGGATTGGGCAGGATTACCTCAGCTAGCCTACATTCCTGCACACATTCTAGTGTGGTGGCTCTCTAGGCATGAGGAAGAACACAATAAATTGTCCTTGGGATTAAAATAAACAGCTTTAGCACAGATGTCAGCAGTCAGTCAGAAATGCTGAGGGTTGTCAGTCCGATACAAAGCCCCTGAGAAGCTCCATACACAACCACTCATGACAGAAGTTTCCTTCAAATGCTCTTTACAATACCCATGCAGGAACAAAAGGGGGCCCTGATGCACCCCTCACACTTCAACACTTCAGTTCTTTGCTCATAAGTGAGGCATTGTCTTCCTTTTTTCTGTAACCTATAAATGTGCTCAAAGAGAGCAACTGGTCACATATTTACTCAAGAAAACACTAATAAAGACCAGTCTATCGAATCAAAATTGCTGAGGGGAATGTAAACCTTCAACCTTTTGTCAAAACAGCCTTTTTCGAAACCTCTAATTTCTTGTGTTGCTCCTCAGGATTTCTTCTTCACAATGTAAGCTCGAAGCCAGACAAAGAAGTGGTATTATCATGCCTGCACTATGAAGACACTCAGGTTTAGTCTCTCCTATGTAAAAAGACTTCATTTTAGTTGCACCAGCATCATATTGAACTAGTAATCCATTAAAAAGATTATAACATGGTTACTTTAATGTTGTCTATCCATTTATTCTCCAGCATGTTTACAGTCTTCTGATTCTGATACCCCTTTTATTCAACTGCTTCCTCCACATAGGCTTTTCACAACACTGTCTGAGGCAATGCAATTTCAACATCTTTCCTCTCATCACTGAATATACCATCCCCTGTTCTCTTCCTTCCCTTCTATCCTATTCCAGTATTTTTTCTAGCATTTTCCTGCTCTGTGCATGGATCTACTTCAGTTTAGTATTCTCAACCTTCAGACATTAAAAAATCTTCTAATATTTTTTCTCCCATCAAATACTGTGAGAAATGAGCTTACCCATTACACATCCCTTCATTCCCCTACCTATCTTGCATTAAAATTTAATCCCAGTGTAAAAGCCAACGCAAACACAGCCCAAGTTACACTATCCTCTGTAAGAGGCATACAAAAACCAAGGAATTCAAGCAAAGGCAGCAGGAAGCCTGTCTGGATGAACAAGAACCTCCTGACAAAACTCAAATATAAAAAGAAGGCATAAAAGATGCAGAAGGAGGGGCACACGACCCTGAAAAATGCAGAGATATTGTCTGAGCATGCAGAGAAGGGGCTAGAAAATCCAAAACCCATCTGGAGTTGAACCTGGCAATAGATGTTAAGGACAATGAGAAAGGCTTTCCCCACATCGGCAGAAAAAAGACTCAGGAAAATATGAGCCCATTGCTGAATAGGGCAAGAAACCTGGTGACAAAGCACATGCATATCTGCCTTCTTCACCTCAGCCTTTACTGAAAAGACTTGATTTCAGAAATTCCTGGTCCTCCAGATAAGTGGGAAAGCTTAGTGCAAGAAAGCCCTACCCCTAGGTGAAAGAGGAACACTTTAAAGAGCATTTAAACAGACTGGGCACATACAAGCACATGGGACGTGGAAAGACACATGAGTGCTGAGGACACTATCTGCTGTCATTGTGAAGTCACTCTCAATTATCTTCGAAAGACCTCAGTGATCACAGGAGGTTCCTGAGGACTTGAAGAAAAATAATGTCATTCCTACCTTCAAGATGTAGGACCCAGGTAACTACAGGCTGGTCAGCCTCACCTCCATCCCCAAAAGTACAGAAGAAAAAATCACAGATATCATTTCAAAACATATGACGGCCAAAAAGGTCATTGGGAAAAGTCTGCATGGATTTATGAAAGCAAAATCATACCTGACCAACCTAACAGCCTTCTACAATATGAGATTACTAGCTTGGTGGATGGAGGACACCAATGAATGTCTATCTTGATGTCAGCAAGGTTTTCAACACTGTATCTCAAAAATCCTTGTTGTAGAACTGATGAAGAATGGACTAGACAAATGGACAGTGAACTACCAGGCTCAGAAGATTGTCATTAGTGGCACTAAGCACAGCTTCAAGCAAATGCACTGGCAAAATAGGGTTGATACCCATCCAATTTTTTAAATGCTTTCATTAAAGAGCTAGATGATGGATCAGACTGTACCCTGAGTGTGCAGGTGATACAAAACTGGGAGGAGTGGTTGATACACCATTCCATGGGGATGCTGAGACACTGGAGAAATGAACAAGCAGGAGTCTCATGAAGTTCAACAAAGGGAAATACCAAGTCCTGGCACCTGGGTAGGAAATCAGGCCAGGCACCAGCACATGTGAGAAGCCAACAGACTGCAATGCAGCAGCTTTGCAGTAAAGGACACAGAGGTCCTGGTGGACATGTTAAATGGAAGCCAGAAATGTGCTTTTGTGCCAAAAAACATCTACAAACTTCTGGGCTGCTTCAGGAACAGCACTGCCTGCAGGCCAAGGCAGGTCATCCGTCTACTCAGCACTGCTGAACCAGCTCTGGGCTTCCCAATTAAGACAGACAGATACACTGGGGAAAGTCCAGCGTGCCATGAGTATGATTAAAGGCTTGGAGCACCTGGTACATAGTGAAAGCTGGCACCATTTAACCTGGCAAAGAGATGGCTCAGACCTCAATGCATAAAAACACTTTGCAGCAGGAAGGCTTAAAGAAGACAGAGACAGACTCTTCCTGTGTCCAGTGAAAGGACAAAAAACAGTGGGCATAAGTTGAAATACAGGAAATTCCATTTAAATGTAAGAAAATAAAAAGCTTGTTCACCATCAGGGTGGTTGAACACTGGAACAGAGTTGCCTGAGAGGTTGTGGAGTCTCCTTCCTTGGACATACTCAAACTCTAACTGGACCAAGTCCTGAGCAACCTGGTCTAGTTTACCCTGCTTTGAGCAGTGGATTTAGAGTACATGATCTAGAGGCTGTGTCTAACACCCCAGCAATGCTACAACTCCATGAAATTTCACATATTCAAACTTCAAGCTTGAACTGGACTCAATTACATTAAATTGATTTGTCTAATGGATCAACAACATGTTCAGTGCCAAGAACTAGGTCTTAAAAAATCAGGCTATCGGGAGCCTCATTCAAATAGAATTGCATTAACAGTACAAATGTTCTCCAAAGTAATACCACATGAATCTCAGGAAAAAAAAAAGCTGTTACTACTGGGAATTTAATCTTTTACTGAAGGCATTCAGTCAGATATCCGAGATCAACAGAAGTTGTCAACAACTTAAGGGCAAACCAAGTTTCCACAAAAGAAGATTACATATCCTCCCACACCAGTCATGCCTTGGTGAGAAGAGACTTTTTAGCTGCCCCAAACCAGTCTCATAGGCACAAATGCTAACAATTAATTTGGAGTTCCTTATTCCACACTGAAATTTGGCAGGAGTGCAAATAAGATCACTGTCTTTTCTTCTCTCCCAGGAAAAAGGTTCTAATTACACTGGAACTAAAAGGGAAGGCAGCTTCACAAAATAAAAAGATTGTAATTGCCTGTTTGCTAAGGGGAATAGCTGCGGTAATTAAAAACATGCCCTTTAGCAATTCAACTGGGCTATGTCAGTCAACATCCATTTTCAGACAACCTGTACTGGGATCCCCTAAACAGGATCTGGGACCACCTAACATGAGTAAGATACAGTCTCACGAGTCATAGTTCATCCCACCAAAAGCTGAGGTGTTTGCTTTTCTGTAGCTCCTAGGTTTCTTGTTGCATGGACAAATGTGTTTACTCTTCTCTTCCTGTTCTGTGCAGGCAGACAACTTATGCATTTTAAATGACAGACTAGCAATAATTTCTGGATAGATACCCCTGGGACACTCTTGCACATGGGGTTGAAAAACTAACAGATTTTTTCAGATCAACCCAAATACGCACTAAATATGGCTAAACAAACACTGCTATACAGCTGTATTTCAAAACAGGCTTTAGACTCAACACAAGTGCAATAAAAAAGGCAAACATTGAACATCACAGGTGTAGGTGGGAATGATCTGTATTGACAACTGAAGTACTGAACAAAAGGTAAAGTCTTTAACTTGAAAGAACACCTAGCCAGGTAAAAGCACTGCAGCTTCTGTCATGACCACTGACACAGAGCTGTAGGGCAGTATGTACATTAGTAATTCCATTTTCAAAGCCTTACCAATCAATCAGATAGATGTCTGGAGTCAAGTTATTTTTTTTGAAGTGAGCAAATAGCTTTGGCAGATTTTCTTCAAAGAATACCTCAAATGCGGCGAAGTAAGTCAACATCTGGGAAATAGAATGGGGAGAAAAACAAACAGCTGTATTATGAGTAGGCTTAAATGTATTATTGTTGTTCAGTTAATGCCCTTCAAAAACAGGAGCCTATGAATTCCATGATACCAGAAAGAACTAAACATTTACATAAAAGACAGCGTCTGCAAGCATAAAGAGTTTAAGATTCACACTCTATACCGTTCTCATACTAAACAATATAGTTATTAGTTTGGGTCTTGGCCAGCTTCCTTTGGAAAGAAAAATACCAGCATGAGAGAAGTTATTTGCTGATTTCTCGGAGTAATTACAACAGAATGGTGCTTTATGCCTGTGGCAGTAATTTAATATTATACTGAATGAAATCCAAGGCCCAATGGATTATAAAATGAAATATGAAGCTAAAATAATTTAACAGTCCACAGCAAGACTGAAAAGTCCAGCTGGCTCCAGTCATAATACCAAAGATTCTTTTATAAAGTACATTTTATAATTAGGTAATCATAGAACCATAGAATCAGACATTTCCATTGCAAAGAAGAGCTGAAGTTCACACCAAGGGGAGAGACAAAGTTCGCACGGAAAAGCCAAAGATAAGGACAAAACACCTATGCAAGAGAAACAGACTGTAACTCCCATCTGTAGTTGGGACTTCCCAGTAGCTGTACAGCCCAGACTGTAACCCCTAAGCTGTACTATTTTTAACACTAAGACTTTCACGTTGATTTAAAATTTGAATATTTAGGTTAGATTTCATAACAGAGGGCATCAAAAAAATCTTCTAATCCAACTAAGAGTTGAAAACAAAAGGCTTTTTAGTTCCCTCACCCCTCTTCTTGATACTATAGGGATAAAAGTTAAGCAAAGTCCTTGAATGATTCAGTGATTTTAATTACAGTATCCCAGTGAAAGCAACAACGAATGGCTGATTCTTCTTCAGCTGTATCAGCATGCTTCTCCCCAAAACACCATGACAGCAAAGGAAAACAGGAGCTTTCTGAAGCCTTTTGTCTGAAATCCTTTGAAAGGGTGACAGATTTGTCTCCCAGTATTTTAATGTCCTTATAGATTTGTTTTCCGTTTCATCTGAAGCAGCAGATGGTGGAAGACCTTCACTCACAGCAGCAAATAAAAAATTAAGCCTGGTAGTCAGTAGGTGTCGAAGGCTTAAAAGCCAAACAGAGATGGGTGCAAGCTACAGCATTAACCATACAGAGTTATGCAAAACCTCTGAACTATCTGGTACTGAGAAGCAGCTTCATGGCAAACACGACACCAGAGATCTAGAAACACACTTTTACAGAACTGTACAACTGATATAGCTTCCCAACATGAATCTTTAAATGCATGAAGTTTGAGCATCACATGACACCTGTGAGCATACAGAAGGAAGAGGGTAATGCAATGAGCAGTTCCAAAGTGATCTCCTTACATGCTAGCACCACAGTAAGAGTTCTACTAAGACATTTCAGAAGTGCTTTAGAGAAGGTATCTTAAACATAACTGCTACAATCACATCTATTGATTGCAATGCAGGTAGCTCTATTAGAAATGCAGCAGCAGGACAGGTATTTATCTTGATCAAATCAATATTCAACAAGACATTCATTTAGCAGTAATTAAAAATAGCCTAGTTTAATGAAATTGTACCCAATAAAAGAAGATAAATCAGTATAAATTACTATCAGTTCCACAACTAACTTACCTGGTCTTAGGTTTTTAATTAGATCTTAAGACAAATGAGCACAACACAATAAGGGTAGACAGCAGATCAGTACATTAACCACAGGAAGCCAAAACTGTCTCACTCTGTGTCACTACTCTGAAATATTAGGTATAAAGTTTTCCTTGTGTTGTTAATCACTGCTTTGAAATAATACTAACATACTGTGAAATTACATGTGTCACTATCTCTACTCTCCTGCAAGCATTCGTTTACCATGTAGCCTCTACTTAAAAGAACTAAACGTCACTATCCAAGAGCATATCAAACCCCAGTATTTTAGCTAAAAAAAAACCAAACCCAAACCCCAAAATAGATCTTATTCTAGCAAATTTAATTCCAAAATAATCTTCACAAGAACCATCTTTACACACCGAATGCATAAACATCTCCTCCTTTTCCAAGTACAGTAATGGAGATCACTGATACTTCTAGCAATGATGACTGCTGTGGCACATCTCCCCATGGGCAACTAATGAGATTCAAAGGCTACAACAGGGAATAGCATACTGCTTTTTCAGCAGGAAGTACTGACAGGATCTCTAGTGTCTTACTCTTTGAGTAACAGAAGAGATTGTTCTCGGTATCTATTCCCTTCCTTTATTCTTCCCATTTTAACTCCTGAGAAGCAGATCCTATTTTCACAGTGTTAAAACATAAATAATTGGGAAAAACAATACCGTGTATTTTACAAAAGCACACTTCAAAGGTAAATTAAGAACAGATTTCAGCAGGTATGTCTTATTTTTCTAGGGTATACAGGTAGCCCAGTGTACCTACTAGCAAGGAATTTCAGAGACTACAGGAAGAAACAGCTAACCAGCTGCCATTGGAATATCAGAGGGTTCTGCCCATCTGATTCCCCTAGGCTCTTCTTCAAACGTGGCTGCTACAATAAGAGATGGGAAACCTGGTTCTCCCTGCAGCAGTCTATTTTTGGCAAGCTATTAGTTAGGATAAAAGCACCTTCAAGGCACTTTGAATATTAAGGTGCTTTCAGCTTTCAACTACAGTGCTCAATTTGAAAAACACCTACAATAATGTTCTCATCACTATTCTTCGAGGATCATAAAACAGCAGCTGAACAATTTCATTCACCTGCCTATTCAAAAGGGTTAGTGGGGTGAGTTTTGGCATGGGTTTTTTGAGGGGAAGAAGTGTGTGTTGTTGGGCTTTTTGTTTATCAAACTTTAAAATAAATACTCACTTCTCCAAGCTACTGAGCCCACTGGTTTGTATTTCTTATACCCTCCCTATACATACCCACAGCAAGTTGAGAACAGTTTTCTTGCATACTTACAAGGCCATGGTCCACACGGAAAAATGCCATCTGACAGGGTTTATTTAAAAGGTTAGAAAAAGCAATGAAGGCATCTGCAGTATCCAAGTTCAAGATCAATACTGCTGCTATGAATGACATGCCCTGTACCTGGAGAAAGGAGAAGTGTTACCATTCAGCAATAATTGTGTTCTTCTAAGAATGCTGCTTCATTTAGTCCTTGTAATCATTAGTGTTTAATGCATTCTTGCTGCTGCTGAACTCCCTGAAACGTCCAGAAAGGCAGGATTTTTTTAACCCACTTGACCCTTTGGTATTGCATTTCAGAGCATGGAAGTCAACAGTCCCCACATTGCCTCCTCGCAAGAAGTAAAGACTCCTCTAAGTAAAAGTCCTAGGACAGGCTAGGCTGACAGCACTTTCAAATATGCAGAATGAAGATGCTTTTGAAGAATAAGCTGTTTACAAGTAACTCCTCCCAAGGGCAGGTCATATATGCCCTTATTTGTAGAAAGCTGACCAAGGACACTAGAGACAAAGCCTGCTCTTTCCTTTTTCAATTAATTACCAGCAGTTACAGACAACTGCTGTGACTCATTTGATAAGCAGTACCATTCTAAGATTAAGCTCTTGTTCCATTTACATTAAGCTCATAACGCTGTTGCATTTTTCTACAAAGTACGCTATGGAATCAATGCTGACTCCAGGCCAAGCTTGCTCACTCAGAGGCTGCAGTGCTGCCACTGCAGTCACACAGACCAAGGTGTGACAGTCTGTCCTGCAAACCTGAGGAACAAGCTCCTTCTCAACACAACCAGTTCCATTCCATATGAAGCACACCATCTGATCTGTTCTTCTCCTAGCTTCCCTGCAGTTATGTTCAGCAGCTTTATCCCAAGCATCACACGCTACTCTCAGATGTACATCTGCCATCTTGAAAACAACTGTTCCCAAATAAACCATAAGCTTATATATATATATGAGAGTTAATATGCGAGATATATATTTATTCTTTTATATATATATATCCCTGCCCTGGGAAAAAGACTAAATGATTTATCTTAAATCTACTCAGTCCTCTCATAATCACTACTTCAAATGCTTTAAAGAAGCTCACATAGACTTCATGGGCAGCATTGCTATGAAGGCTGTTCCAGAAGCTCACAGCGCTAAGACACTGAAATACACACCAGAAGGAGTAAAATGAACTCAACAGAAGAGTCTCAGTAAGACTGCTGTTAGGAACAGCATGTATTTCAACAGACCAAGTTAAGAGTCAAAAGAGAAGATGTAGTTAAGTATGTACTTTTGAGTACAAATATGTACTTTTGAGTTTTCCAATTACTTAACCTGTTAAAAATTTAAAACCAGCAGCAGAACTGTTACATACACTTCTCAATCATGTGCTAGAACAGAAGAAAGCACAGAGAAACCCCGTAAGTTTTCACAAAATCATGTAATACCGGCCTACAAAGGACTAAGTAACACAATCCTCCCTCCCCGCACCTGAAAAAAATGAATTTGCCACTTACATAGCCTACATCAGGTCTATAACAAGTATAGGCTCCTAAAATACTGTGCAACGTGTCATGGTAAGGACCACCCTACAATTGAACAAAAACAAGACATCTGAGTGTACAACAAACATATCAAAAACTCTTCAGTGCTAGAGACAGCATGTACTTACTAACTATATTCTTCCCCTATGCAGCTTTACATAGTCCCAAGTCTTTCAGAATAATGTTGGCTTTAAAAGCATGACACAGTCCTCCATACCACAGTTATTACAAATGCATACAGTTCATCAGATCAATTACATATTAAGCAGTAAATGCTCCATCCCTGGTAGTGTTCAAGGCCAGGTTCAACAGAGCCTTGGATGACATGGTTTAGTGTGAGGTATCCCTGCCCATGGCAGGGGGGGGTTGGAACTAAATGATCTTAAGGTCCTTTCCAACCAAAACCATTGCTGTGATTCTATGACATTAAACCCTCATACAAGAGGAATACAAGTCTAAGAGATTTCTTACAGCTCAGCAGCACTTTGACAATAATGCCAAGAAAGCAGAATGTTAATAAAAACCTAACTTGTCTGTTCAACTAGAGGCAGAAATCAACCATGAAGAAAACAGTCAGAACAATATGCCATAACATACAATCAGCACATCAAGAATGACATGTACAGTTGAAAATGTTCACATTGTTGACTATTAACAGCTGCCATATCTTATACTGAGTACTGTAACTGACTGAGACTGTTCAAAGAGAAAAGCTTTTCACCCCAAAAATGTTGATTTATTACAGCCTAAACTTTTCACAGCACTGCTGAAATCTGTGATTTTGAAGGACAAAACACCTGGTTAAAATGAGTCTCTAAAACACACCAAAACCAGACAAATTAAACTGGACTTTTATCAAACCAAAAAGGGCCACCAAATCTTGCTTGCTTAATCTGTGCTTGCACTCATTTTGTATTCGCAACCCAGGAGCACTGATTCACTGACTTGGAAACACTCACCTGCAGACAGAAGCCAGCATACATTGGGCTAGATGAATCACAGTAATTAGCCAAAACTGGTTTTTTGCCTCTTTCAAATAGAATCATAGAATAGAATGTGCAGTACCTTAAGGTTACTCTTTTCCAGATTATTTATAGTTTTCCAAAAATCCTCAGGAATTTTTTCCTCTCAAGATACTTACTTCAGATTTGAACTCAAGGGGCTGTTTCAGCCACGGGATGGGCAAGATCACGTAAACTGAATTTATCTGAGAAGTCAAGACAGAAGTTAACATTGCTTACTTGCTGGAATATACAGAGATTAGGAAACGTCCTTGAGATATCCAGTTTTATTAACTCCAAGCTTGCTTCTCTGTCAGCTGCAGAAAATCCAGCCTCTACAAAAAAGCCAAAAGTTATGCATTTATTACACGGATCAGTGTATGCTCTTCCCCCCCCGCCCCCAGTAAGGGTTTGCTTTGTACAGTTATTTCAATGTGAATGCTAGGCAGTAAGGGCATAGACAGGCTAACTTCCTGAATAGAGCACACAGGCTGAGAAGCAAGTATATCCTGACTCAGAGCAACCCTACAGTGCACATTGACCCTCAGTGTTTTGAAGAGCTGTGGGGAAGGTGCAGGGCAAGGCAGGCCAGGCACTTACTGGTATCTGCTGACAAATCACTAGACAGACACAAGCCTGTTAATCTGTGAACCCTCACCCTCAACAAGGCTTCCTCACAGCTCCTGAAGTAGCTGTTTCTGTGGGAAGGCTGTGGTGGGAGAGGAAAATCTTAAAGCAGCAGTATTTTGTGGATGACACCTACCTCTACTGCTGTCAGGGTGCCTTCCAAAATAATGTTCATTTACTCTTTGCATGCAAGGACAGTGAAGCACACTTTCCTTAACTGAAATAGATCTCATGCATAGTAAGTTTCTAAAGTATTAGTGTTATTTCTGATACCAGAAAATGTTTGTTTGCCCTTTGTTCTGGTTAAGTATAGTCCAGAATTGCCTACTGCCACTGATTGAGGAATCAAAACCTAAGAGTTGTCACTAGCTAATATTTATACCAATTACAAGAACATCTACATTCCAGAAAATAAAGTACTAGAGGAAGCTGGAAACATACTAGACAGTATATTTGCATAAATACTCATCTTATTTAAGACACAGACAACCTTAAGGGAACAAAGTAGGGGATTTCCAATCCAAACTATTTTTCTGTTGAAAAATGGCAGTATGTAGGTTCTCCTTTTTCAACTCAGGATACTTCCCTTAGCAAAGGCAATTTCATGCATCTACATGCAGCTTTATACATTCCCAAGATAAGACAACTCTTCCAATCAATTAGTAAATCTCAAACCACTTTGCAAAAATAAACTGCTGTTCTCTGAAACACACCCAAGAGATGGGCTCAAAGCTGCAACAAGGGACTAAAATGAAATTTTCTGCTGTAATTTGAGTTTCAATTCCAAAATTACAGATGCAGCAAAGTATTTTACTGCTGCAATTAAAATTATAATCCCCGAGCTTTCCTAGGTTTCCTACAAATTGGCATCAAATCAGAATTATACCTAGCAATGTCTTATAAAGAAAAATTAATAAGTGTGTTTCATAAAGGGCTATAGTTTCATTGAGAAGAAAGAACACAGCTCACTCTTACTTCCACAAAAATAAATGTTCTTTTTACCAGACATCCTTATAGCTGATTTTTTTGGCTTGCTTCAAATCTGTGATTTCATTTTAAGGAACAATTGTAAAGAATCTCTTATTCTGTACCACAGCATGAATCGTTGGTCAAAAGCATACCTTCACCTTCTACTTCAGCCCCTGCTGTGCTAAGTGATCGCCATTTCTCTTTGGCACGAGCCAAGCAAATATCATAAAGCTCTGGAAGAAGAAAAACAGAAAATCAAGTCCATGATTTATGTATATAGAACAACAGAATACTCTGGGTTGGAAAGGACCTTAAGATCATCTCGTTCCAACCCCCTGCCAGGGGCAGGGACACCTCACACTAAACCATGCCACCAAAGGCTATGTTCAACCTGGCCTTGAACACCACCAGCAATGAAGCATTCACAACTTCCCCGGGAAACCCATCCCAGTGCCTCACCACCCTTATAGAATTTCTTCCTCATATCCAGTCTGAACTACCCCTGTTTAAGTTTGAACCTATTACCCCTTGTCCTGTCACTACAGTCCCTAATGAAAAGTCCCTCCCCAGTATCCTTATAAACCCCCTACAGATACTGGAAGGCTGCTGTGAGGTCTCCACACAGCCTTCTCTTCTCCAGGCTGAACAGCCCCAACTCTCTCATCCTATCTTCATAGGGGAGGTGC
>JASSUY010042391.1:8229-24346 GCA_032466535.1 Forpus xanthops
CTGGAATGGGTTGCCCAGGGAAGTTGTGAATGCTCCATTGCTGGCAGTGTTCAAGGCCGGGCTGGACATAGCCTTGGCTGGCATGGTTTACTGGGAGGTGTCCCTGCCCATGGCAAGGGGGTTGGAACTAGATGATCTTAAGGTTCTTTCCAACTCTAACTATTCTATGATTCTATGATTTAGGCAACTGACATATCATGTTCCCTAGACATACCTAGCGCTATAGACAAAGAAGCAATTGCTTACAATACTGCATATGTTTACTTAGAAAATAAAATATTACACAAAAGCTTTTAAATCCTCAGGGTGCAGTTTGTAATCCACAACTCTCCATAAAAAAGCTTCTTTACACCTGCTGGAGAAAGCAACAAGGAAATCTCCCAAATTTAAGTGGTTTGCCAATGCTATAAAGCTCTATAGTGAGCCTACGCCATAGAATCACAGAATCGCTTGGGTTAGAAGGGACCTTCAAAGGTCATCTAGTCCAACCCCCTGCGATGACCATCTTCAACTAGACCGGGTTGCCCAGAACTACATCCAGCCTGGCCTTGAATGTGCACAGGGATGATGTATCCAACCCCTCTCTGGGCAACCTGTGCCAGTGTTTTACCACCCTCATTGTCAAAAAATTTTTCTCATACAGTAATGCAGCTGCCTGCAGGGGCTTAGCCAGGAGTTCACAGCAATTACTAAATACAGTTTCCTTTTGGCCCTATCCATAACAAATACACACAAAGACATTACCCTGGGTTACATCAGGCTACCACAGAGATCAAAACCCATCATTATATTTCTCCGTTCGCTTTAATGGCAGCTACAAAATAGCTAAAGTCATAATACACATAAACATCACTTCAATGGTTTCTAACAGTGTACAACTGATTATCACAAATTAGTAAAACAAAAAAAGTGGTGGTCTTTTTTTTTATCAAATCTAGTTATCTACTTTTTTTTTAACAAATCTATTTATCTTCTATTCTCATCTGTGTTCTCATTTCCTACCATTCTTTCCACGATCCATGCTAAAGGATGGCTTTTTCTTTTCTCCCCATCCTTCTCTGCACCTAGCACAATCTTCCAGTTGTTGCACTTAGAAGCCTTCCTCTTTTTTCTCTCACAAATCTCTCCCTAAAGTTCACAACTTCTCTGAATCTTTGCTATCATTAATTTATCCATTTACAATTGTCTTAATTTTCAGTGATCTCATCTGTTGCCTTCCTTTTGCTTCACAATAACATCTTTAGTACAACATCTTTAGAAAACAATTTGACCTGTATTTTGTAACATATTAGGCATATTGCTATGTACTATGAAAAGGAAAACTTACAAACAGAAGTGATGTTTTTATTATGCAACCAAAATTAACAGCACTCTAAATCACATGCAACAAAACACAGAATAATGATAAAAAATAATAATAAGCAGTTCTCTAATTAGACTTCTTTAATTAACATTTTCATTTACATGTCTTGCAAACACAGGAGAGTCTAAATAACTGCAGTTTTCCTCCCAGACTGATATGACAATTTAGTTACACTGTGAAGAAATGCCTTAAAAAGCATTTAAGTTCTACTGGTATAGGGCAGTTACAGAGTTCGTTATAAACATCTGTTAATTCTTCAACAGAAATTTGAAAAGACCCAGGCATTTTAAAGAAAGTTACAGGCAGGCCACTACATCCAGCACACATACTGCTTTTCTGTCAAGCTGGGAGATTGTATTTGCCTTCCCTGTACGTCTGTCTTTAACTGAGAGGCCAGCGTACAACTGAGCACATAGAGGTTGACAAAGTAGATGTCTGAGGTAGGACCAAAGATACGTGTAAAGGCCCAAATGCAAATTAACTTTTACTGAGTTAAAAGGAGCCTGAAGCAGAGTCTTCATTCAGTGTTAATAACAACAGATGCTTCTAAAAAACTGAAGAAAATTAAATGGACCTAAAATAAAAATAAGCTGAAAGACAGGAGAATTAACTCCTCAAAAGACAACATCTACCTGGAATACAATAAATCCATGATCTAAGAAAAAAAAGAAATCAGTGTAGAGTGAAAATCTATGTAGAATTATTTCTTAAATAAAACTGGTTATGTTTCTATCTTTTTCCAGATTGAGTTTGTTGATGGCACTGCTCTCAGGAGAACCACAGCAGATGAGTTTACAGTTATCCTAATTTAGGTCTTAAGAGGGTTTTTGTTCTTCAGAAAGCCATGATCAGTTAATTTATTATGAAAAAAAAGCTAAGCTGAAATGGCTTTCAAAGCATTCAGTGCTCTAATGATCTTTCTCACTTCTGATAATCATTTTTGTGCTGCCAACTCAGAGAAACAATATTCTACTGAGGAAAAGAATTATCTTTGTATGTCAACTATATGACAGCTGACATCCTACTGAGCAAGCTCTCTACTTTCAGTCATCTCACTTCTAAAACAACTGAATATCCGCAACTGTGAAGCAACTGTATTGGAATACTAACTCCTTAACATTGCTGTCACTTTCAACCATTAAGATGCTGCTGAATATGGATGTTTAATGCCAGAAGGCAGACTAACATAGAAATATAGAAGAGAACAGAAAACTGTTTCTATCAAATAAGTGACAAAAGAAAATGAAGGGTGCAAAGGCATTCAAAATTGAAAAATATAGGGTAGCCTTTATCCACATATATCAGGCATTATTTTTTAACTAATAACATTTTACACACACTCCAAAAGAAGACCTATACTCATTTGTTGTCATGTCATCATTCTGGTGATGAATTATGGTTAGGGAGTAGGAGAGACTCCTGTAGGTAGAGCCTTGCTTCCTTTGTGGCAAGAACTCAAGAGTAAATATGGTATGAGCCAGAAGAATGTTTCAAGAAACAAAAAATCTTCTGGGGCATAAAATCTCAGTGCTGTGTTAAGATAGATCCTTTCCCCACTACTGCCCAATATCACACAAAACCAGACACATCACATACGCAAAGAACTCCATGAGTGGTCGCCTGAGTTTTCCTTACTATATGGCTGCCTGTACTACAGCTGTTGACTCAATACAGAGAAATGCAGAATTAATTACAGTTGCAACTAAGTGAATTCAAGAGTTTTATGTGAATACTAAGCAAAAAAAACATCCCAGAAAAAATGGGTCACAAGTGTCTGAAACCTGGCATTCAAACTGAGTAGTACTTTTGACCTCAATCTCCTTGTGCTTCCCTGGTTAACAGCAATTCCCAATTTCAGTAGGGTGTTATGAAAATCAGTTAACATCTGAAGCACTGAAATACTGCAGCAGTGAATCTTGCAGAAAAGCTGAAGAGGAAAACAACTTCAACTTCAAATCCTGATCCTGATTTATAGTAAGGCACGTGGCTACACAATGAAAACAGTAAGGGGGAAGAAAAAAAGAAGAGAGAAAAAAAGAAAGAAAAGAAAGCTGCTCATTAGATAAACTCCATTATTCTGTATATAACAAGACAGAGATCCTGGGAAGAAGACAACCCAACACCACAGAATTACGCATGATCAAGACTGTATCATTATGCATATGAGTAGCCAATTTTCACACTGTACTTGATTTCGAAAAGTTTATCTCTAATCTCATGCTCCTTCAGGTTTGGTTTTATCACTTATGTTTACATATGAAAACAGTATGATTTGTACGTACTGAAAACTCAATACAAGTTCATCTGACTGGGCCCGTTTAAAAAGTCTGCATCTCTGATGAAGTTTAAACAGCTGATTTTGCATCAAATTGCCAGTGCTCCACCCCTTCACTAGCTAAAATACAGCTAAAGTACCAAGGGAAGTATGAATGCAGGGGGAAAAGGGGAGGGAATGGATAAATTCAAAAGGGACTTACAGCAACATTAAAAATTACCATGCTGTGGAAATCTGATGTGTCATGCTCCTTCACGATTAGATACTGAAGCTTTTCTATACATTTTATGGAAATACAAAACTCTGTGCTGCCACAGGTGTTCATCACTCTTTTTTAGCCAGAGACATACGATGTGGAAACACACCACCTGCTAAGAGTGGGAGTTAGAAGTACCCTCAATAAATCCATGCCTCCCTATCCTGAAAAGCTGTACATTTTAATACTGACTTGCCAAGTGCACTTTATTAGATACTGTGATATTGTTTCAGTGCCCTATGCATTTTGCTGAAGGAATGGATTTTTTGCATATTGTTTATTTTGTTCCTTAAAGTTCTTTGTGGTCCTGTACATTTCCACACAAGTACACAAGGAGTATAAAAGATAACTTTAAATTCTTTAAAACACAATTACAAATAGGCAGCAAATACAAAATACACAAAATAGATGATGTCAGTCAGTACTGGTTTAAAAGATCTGTGTAAGAGGCATGTAGCTTTGCTGCTCACTATTAATGATGTCCTCCCAAACTCAAGCTTTCAGCAAAACCTGCTATCACATTGTGCCAGCATACAGACAGACATCATCAACCTCTTTCCCCCCATCATTTTCCATACAAATTATAGCCCTCCAAGTAGAATGTGTGATTGAAAAATACCCCATGTTCCCTACCAATCAGTATTAGGGAAAAAATCAATAACTTTTCCTTTTAAAAACACTGACCAGAAGATGTCTGGCTTGTGCCCGGTTCTCTTGTAGCGTTTTTGCAATATAGACCTTGCAGTTCAGCTCTTTTTTATACATAGATTTTCTTTCAGTCATCATCTTATATTCAGCTGAGAACATATAATACTCAAAGAGTACTAATTAACAGAGAAACAGAAACAGAGAAAAAAGCAGGGAATTGTTCTTTAGAGACTTTCTTTTTTAAACTGTTACATATCAATATATTTAAAGTGAACACAGTATTTAGCTTAGTTCAGTAAATACACTGGTCAGCTGAACTTTGCATATTCTGGCTCGCTATGAGCTGTATTCATTGCTACTTGGGCAAAAGTGCTTTCTACAGGCAGAAACAAACAACAGTCCTTCTGTACATGGGGCAGAATCAATAGTTTAAATCTGAGCAGTCCCGGGCCTCTGGCAGGTCAAGCTTGGATCTAAATTTAGTGTCAAAGGCTGTCTTCTCCTGTCAGTGTGAAGTTTCAGATTATAGATCTGCCCACGAAAGAGACATCTATTACCAAATTATGTCCCATTCTTCTCAAGCTGTGTTTGACAAGGTGGTAGTCAGCTGCTCATGCCTCAAATTTTGAGAATTCCAAGACAGGATCCTTAGAAAAGCATCTACAATATGCTCAGTTTTAAACTAGGAACACAAAATCATCCATCACTTCTAAACACCCAATTCTCTAATTGTTAAGCACCTTGTGGGATGGGACTCTTATTATTCTTTTTATAGATACAGTACAACTGGGATTGGATTGGCCAAGAGGTGTTTTGAACTGTTCTATTATTTACATGATCACCCATATGAGTGGAAAGGAAATGGAGAACAAGACCCATTTTGAAAGGTTGTCATTGCATTTCTTTCAGCACTTCAATCCCAAACCTATCTGGGAGGAAGAGCAGCCCTGATGAGGACACATTGACTAACTGATCAGCAGAAGGTTTTTAACCCTCCCAGAGGCTGGTGCTGAGTTTTCAGCTACAAGATGCTGGACAAGGTAGGCTTGGGCCACAGCAAATGACAACTCCAAGATTCTTTAAGACTACACAGAAGAAAAAGGCAGTACTAGAATAATAAAGATACCTATGTAAATACTATTCCTTATGTAGCTATAAAAATGAAAAGTGATACTGTAGCAGTCACAGAGGTAAGGTAGAAACAACTCAGACCTTAACAGGGTTGAGCCATCCATCAGCAACAGAGGAGATGACATTTTTCTATTAAAAATCACAGCAAAACTAGATCAGACACAAACGGATCAATTCTGCATGCACACTCATGTTCTGAAAAATAAAAAATATCCATGACCTTTACTATCTTCACATTTTGTTTTCCTTCTCTTCCTATTCTGTACACCCTCCCTCTCCTGACTGCTACAGATACATAATTTATCCTCCTTACTTTGCCATGTCTTTTGTGGAAGATGTCAGAATTAAATCGCTGTTTGTGCTGCTGGGCAAAAGATCAACTTTTGAATGCGCCAAGCTCAATGTTTTGCCATTGGCATGCTGTGCTGTGAATTCAGAGTTACTCTTAAACACTTACCTTGAAAGCTCCCTGATCTCCCACAAGAGATAAGGTGCTCTGTACACTAGCTAATGGGGCCTGTTGGTTTGGTTTTTCTCCCCCATATGATGCATAGTTGGCATGAAGGGCAATGCACATGTGTTTGTAGACATTAAAGTATTTCAATTTCCATTTTATTCTATTGGGGGCTTCATTTCAGTAATATGTTCTTTAACAGATATCATATCCAGCGTTCTTCTGTTAAAGGTTGGAAAGAATTTTTTAAGCATTGGATTTTGTCATGGGTTTGCTCTTCTTTTTAACAGTCATTATTTAGGAAGGTTGGCCCCTCCAGGAGACATGAAGATAAATACTACACTAAGTAAAAAGCAAGTTATTCAGTTTACTCATCATCATCTTTTCTCTCTGAAATGTGTATATGTTCTACCTCATAAACAGACAAGTAAAAAGGTAACCCACAGCTTTCTCTACGTAGCAAGTTAATTTTGTCCAAGTTTCTTCTGGTTTGCTAATTTTTAGATTAGTTTTTTTATTATGTCTCCTCTTTTAGATACACAACTGCATTTGCAACAGATGGAAAAAATGTTCTTATGATTAATCTGCAATTTGAAATTCAGATATTTCTGACTCCGCCACCAATTCATTGGGTAATTTCCAGAAGCAACGTGAAAGGTAAGGTCTACTTCCAACAAGCAATACTTAACTACACCAATATCAGATGACTGGAAAACTCATGGCAAACTGTTTACAGAAAATGGAAAAGGTGGAACAGATGAATCCTTGACTCCTATTTATTTACCTCAATTGATGGTGCAAAAAACTTAGTTCAATTTAAACAAGTGCCTAGAAATCTTCACTACAAGAAGCATAAAAAAGAAGAATAATTACTGCTAAAAAAAAACAAAACAACAAAGACAACTGTAGAAAGCAAACCACTAAAAACCTACGTCTTAAAAGATTACTTTCCAGCAGCATTACTGATCAAGTAAGACGTCTGTCTAACCAGCATTTCTTTTAACACATTTTAAAGAATTCTGGAATTAAACCTACTTTTGCAATCAGAAGTTGACATGATCAGTGTAACAGCTCTGTTTAAGATTAAGAAAGTGTTGCTTTCCAGAGTTTCTTGACTTTTCCTTTACAAGGTCTAAGAAAGAATTCTAACAAAATTAATAACTACACAGAGCCTCCTAGCACACTCTAACTTTCCGCATATGTAATTGCTTGCTGGTGGCAAAATGCTAATAAAAAGAAAAATGCTATAATATAAAGAAAGTTTATCTGGTTCAGTCACGCTGATTTTTAACAAGGAGGAAATGCCTTGCAGCACAATGCACAAAAAGATTTGCCAATATATTGATTTTAGAAAGCTTCTTAAGCTTGTAGTCATTGAAATGCACAGATTATTTCTTCAAAAGGAAATGCCTGATCCTCATTTTCTTAAACAATGGAGTTCTTGCAATAATCCAGACAGAAACACTTCAGCAAGAGCTATGGTCAGCTGCAATGTTGACAATAAGTAAAAGACGACAAGTCAGTTACCTTCCAGATCTGCTCCATGACAACAGCTACAATAATTCAAGCAATCACTTATATCCTGGATGTTTAATTTTAATACTTGATGTGAAAGCACCACCTTTATATTTTCTTTATCGTGAAGACACTATGTTCTTTAGAGGCATGTACTTTTTTGAACCCCTTATCTTCCAGAACTATTAAAAGCAAGCAGCTCATTATAATCTACTCTATTCTTTATACAAGAAATCCAAAATCTGGTTGATTTGTTGACTTGACAGCCCTTTGTATCACTCAGCATTGACATCAAACTGTAAGACCAGAGTCTGGCTCCTTGGAAGCATATAAGATCAAAATCACTTTTTGACAAGATCATAAAGTCTTTACTCCAGCCTGAGGAAACAATATGTTACAGAAGATGGTCAGCTGAGATGATTAGGGAAAAGGACAGAAATACAAGCACAGGGTTTTCATGCCTGCCTCTGTCAGACCCTGATGCAGTTGTGGATAAACTGCATAGTGTGTATTATTTCTGACCATCGAGTCCTTCATTGGTAAATCTGGAGTGGTAAAATCCACAAATAAGCAATTAATATGTGTCAAGCACTTTCATACCTAACACAGAAGTAATTATGGAGACACTGGGTGTCCTAGGGTGCACTGAGAGGAATGTTGCCAGCAGTCAAGGGAGGTGATCCTCCCCTTCTGTTCGACCTTAGTGAGGCCACATCCGGAGTACTGTGTCCAGTTCTGGCTCCTCAATACAAGAAAGACAAGGAGCTACAGGAGATGGTCCTGCAGAGGACTACAAGGATGATCAGGGGTCTGGAGCATCTTCCTTACGAAGAGAGATTGTGGGAGCTGGGCCTGTTCAGCCTGGAGAAGATTGACAGGGGATCTCATTAATGCCCATAAATACCTCAAAGGCAGGTGCTAAGGGGATGGTGGCAGACTCTTTTCAGTTGTGCCCAGAGACCGGACAAGGAGCAATGGCCATAAACTATAACACAAGTAGTTTCATCTGAACATGAGGAAGAACTTCTTTACACTGAGGGTGGCAGAGCACTGGAGCAGGCTGCCTGTGAGGGTCATGGAGTCTCCCTCTCCAGAGACATTCAAAACCTGCCTAGGCACGTTCCTGTGTAACCTGCTCTAGGTGGCCCTGCCTTTGCAGTGGGGTTGGACTAGATGACCTCCAGAGATTCCTTCCAACCCTAACAATCTTGCGATTCTGTGAACTAAAGGAGGTCATATAAGGCTAGTACACCATTGCCTGTAATGTTTTGCTTTATTGTGACACTGTTTTTTTAAATAAATTTAAGTTCTATTTGTCTATAATTTGGACAACATGATGTACATTTCCTCACTGGATCCTTCAGAGCACTGAAGGCAGCCACTGGAACTGTAGTCATCCAGGTCTCTGCTGAGCAACCACCACTGCCACTACAGGTGGTGAGAATGCAGCTCTGGAATTTGCTGCAAGATGAATCATAGATACAAGCAATTTAAAGATGCTGATACAGGGAGACTAGATATCTCACTTAACTGTTTCCTCAGATCTTCTCCCAGTTGCAAGAAGAAAGAACACAGCACTTTCACCTAACAGTATTACACATACCTAAGGTTTGAGTAGAAGCTGTCTAGTCATCAATAGTAGTAAGCTGTCAATATCTGAGCTTATTACTAGAAATATTTAATACCATTTTAGACAAATGAATGAGGAAAAATACTGGAAGGAAATCACAAACCTCTGAGGTGGGAAGGGACGTCTGGACATCATCTGGTCTAACCTGCCCACTCAAGCACAGCGACCTAGAGCTGGTCGGCCAAGACTATGTCCAGATGGCTCTTGAATGTCTCCAACAGTGCTCACCCTCACAGTAAAAAGGTTTCTCCTTATGTTCAAATGGAGCCTCCTTTGTGCCCATCGTCTCTGCTTCTCCCACTGGACACCATTGAGGAGGAGCCTGACTCTTCTTTATAGCCTCCCTTCAGGTATTTGTAATTTTCTTAGTTTCAGGCTAAACAGTTCCAGCTCTCAACCTTTCCTCATAGGAAAGATATTCTAGTCCCTTCACCTTCTCAGGCCCCTTGATGGACCTTTTCAGTATGTCCATGTCTCTCTCATACTTGGGAGCCCAGAATTAGACCCAATACTCCAAGTGTGGCCTCATCAGTGTTGAGCAGTGGGGAAGGATCCCCCTCCTCAACCTGCTGTTAACCCACCTCCTAATGCAGGAGGAAGGGCTTTTCCGACATAAGCTGATTCTATCATACCACTGATCTTCTATGCATCAAGGGCCCAAGGCTGTCTCCTGTTCAAATTGGTGTCCTCCAGACTCCCAGGTCCTTTTCTGCAAAGCTGCATTCTGGCCAGTCAGCCTCTATGGTGCTAGAATCTAGCATGCAAAGTAGCTCATTCTAACTGTGCCTCTAATTCTCAAGCGAAAAAAAAAGCATTTTTAGGCTACAGTCATTTCTGAATTCAGCACAAGCCCTGGATACCCACTCTTCTCAGCTGACAGACAACAGTGTAACCACTGCATATGACAAACGAAGGGCCATGCTATAAGAGCTCTGCATGTAATTGGGACCTATAAGGCTGTGTGCGAGTGCTCAAAAGAAACTCAATTTTTGCTTTTGTGTATTGATCCAGTTTATTCTTATTGTCTGAAAACTGAAATTCACTTCAGATTCAGTGCCTCCTAAGATTCAGATCAATACAGTACTGACCTTAGAAAGTATTTATCTGCTCACATATGGGTCATAACAAAAAAGACCAGACAGTGCAAAGACAGCAGAGCGCACAGAAATAACCCGAACGTAGTTTCAGATGTTACCAGTTTTTTATAGACTACTTTTTAGTGTACCTGAACATTTTTCAAGCACTTTGTATAGGCACTGTATAGGACTAAGCAGATATTAGGGACACTTCAGCTGTTCTCTCTCCTCGTAAGAAACCAAGGGAGCCTATATCCACCTCTTATTCCATGATTAAGTTTAGTTATTCCAATTATTCTGATTATGATGGAAAGGTTATCTGAGTTTACAGATAATACTGTTATTTCATAATGATCTTTTACTGAATCCCTTCATTTTCAGAAGTAACACATGAACAAAATTACTGTCAACGTCTACAAGTACACTCTCCATGACAAAAGTGAAACTCTTTAAATATATTAATTCTAAGTGAGCAATATAAATAGGAAAATTGATGACCTCCTATCCCATAAGAAGCAAGGAATAACCCATAAGACAAATGAAGACAGCTTATTTCATTATCAAAAGATGCAATTAACTCAATTCATATAAACCCTCGGGCATGGAAGAATAAAACAAAGCTATAATGACAAAATGAAAACAAACCACAGAGACTATAACACCTTCATATAAGGGGTATTTCTGAAAAAATACCATGAGACAGCACTTGGTTTTAATGCTACATGGTAGGAAGCACTTACCATGCACTTGCAGTTGTAACATGGCTTGAGTTACGTTACTCAGCTATGTTAAGGTCTACATTAAAAGCCAGCAGCCATGTAACATTTAAGTAAAGCTAAACTGGTGAAGTTTAAACATCACCACACCAAGACAACACCCCACAGCTGGACTGAAGTGTATTTTCTTATGAGCCTTTTCAAGGGTCACAATTTCATAGTTTGGAGGATTTGTTTACCATGTTACTAGATAATTACATTTAACAGAAAGAAAACTACTTCCTCATTTTTAATGTAAGATTGTATACAGAGTAAATTCTTACCCACGAAGTTTTACTGCAAAGCGTGCCAAAGCACCTACAAAAAACCCCGGAAAGTTAAAATCCCATGTTACCATACCCTTTTCAACTGTAAGAACACCTGAAAAGATACCGGCAGAAGCAGTAACAAAACAGGCATCCTGTAATCAAGTATGACAGAGAACTGGAAAGAAACAAAAGGTACCTCCCACAGGGCTCAGCAGGCCTGGCTGGAAAGGAAGGTATTTGGGAATTCTGAGGCCTTCTCAAAACTGTCAACAAAAATCACTCCTTATAAATCAAGACAGATCAAGTTAAAGCTGCTATCTGCAAAAGTATCCCCCAGAGCTGTGCAACTGCAAGCACATTTTTGCTGTATAATGAAGGATAAAATACAGCGACAAGGTTACAATGAAGGCATAATCTTGATATAGCTTTTCCTCTTCCTTTTTTTAACTCTCAGATTTCCAGACAAAATACTCTTAGTGAGATTTTGTTACTTCATTACATGCATATATGCATGAAATGAAGAAAAGGTTCCACCTTGTGGTTAAATGAGCCTCGAGTACTTTCCAAATGTACTCACAACAGGCTGGTCAACAGCAAAATGGGTGTCCTGACTTCAGGCGGTATAATCTTCTTCTTACTAGTTTATGCAGTGCTGTGTTTTGGCTTTAGTCTGAGAATAATGCTGATAATACACTGATGTTTTAGTTGTTGCTAAGTAATGTTTACCCTGACCGAGGACTTTTCAGTCGCACACGCCACCAGTGAGGAGGGGCACAAGAAGCCGTGAGGGAGCAGAGACAGAACACCTGACCCAAACTAGCCAAGGAGGTATTCCATACCACAGCACATCATGCCCAGGATATAAACTGGGGGGTTATCCAGAAGGGGCCATTCACTTGCTTGGGAACTGTCTGGGTATCAGTCAGCAGGCGGTGAGCAATTGTGCTGTGCATCACTTGTGTTTATTGCTTTTTTTTCCCTTTCTCCTTTTAGTTTTATATTCTCTTAACTTGTTATGTCCATTATCATTATTATTATTAGTAGTAGTATATTGTACTTTACTGATTAAGCTGTTCTTATCTCAACCTGAGGGTTTTACATTCTTTCAATTCTTCCCTCTCCCTTTGCCCAGGGAAAGGGGAAGAAGCAGGTGAGCAAGCAGCTGTATGGTACTGAGTTACCAGCTGGGCTTAAACCACAACACTAAAGCAAAAAGTTCTGTCAGACTCTCACTGTGAAAAAGACAATGAGCAGCAAGCAGGGAATGAAATACAGGTGAGATTAAAATCTAAAGCAGGAGAAAGGGAAACAGAATAAAAAAGAAGGGACAGAAATGAAGACATGAAAAGGTGGTGAAATGGAGAGCACTAAGAAGAAGCAAAACAACAAAGAGAATGGGAGACAAAAGAGAAAAACCAGTAGGTAGACAGTATTTAGTTCTCATTAACTTATAAAAGGAAGCTATAAACCAAACAGCTTATCTTCATTTAAATAAATTAAAAACAGTTTGAAAGAAAATCCAAGTTAGTTTTATTCTACGCAGGCTATGAAACTTCCAAAAGGGTAGTTATAGCTATTAGATAGGTGAAAGGGTTTTTTTCCTTTTTGAGTATTATAAGCATATACTTGACTATTAAAACAATTCCAGTGTTTCATGAATTCTTTAACTCTTACAATAGACATCTGAGAGTAGATTAAACTACTTAAAGTTGCTTATCTACTTTGGGCTTAAGTGGATAGTGGCTTTTTTGAATACTACTGCTTACTTGTACACAATAATTGCTTAATTATCACAGATAGAAAGTGAAACTGAAAAATACACTCCAGATTACTTTCTAATCTGGATACTTACAGGTATGACCAAAAAGAATATGGATAACAAATGTTTAGTCTGTTTTCATTACTTTTTCTGACAACCATTATAGATACTGCATTATACTTCACCATCACATTTCTTAACAGATGTTTTCAGATCTCATCTGGTTATAATGTGATATTCCTTACCGATTTAACCTTGGCACACTTATGCTCACACTTAGACAGTTTTAATAGCAAACTTGCAACTTTAACCACCATTTACAATTGTTAACTTGCAAGCTGAAAGAAATATTAATCAAAAGATCTACTTAGAAGTATAGAAATGTGTATAAAGGAATACTGCAAATAAAGATTGGTTCTTATTACTTCCGCATCTACGTTTCTGTAACAACACACATTCATTTATATATCCACTTCCACTCATTTATATGTAACATCCATATTTCCATGTAGGTAATATTTGTCAGTCACATTCTCTTTATATTTTTCTCTATTTTAAGATGGTGTTCCTTCTAGAATACTTCACAGCCCTTTAGGTATCTATGGGCTTACAGACTAAAAGCCTATATTACTTTGGATCACGTGGCTCACAAAAATTCATCCAAGCTTTACAGTGTTCAGCATAGGAAGTTCAATCTAGAAGGCAAAAAGCAATTTATTACTGTTTTAAAACTAAACTCCATAAAGGTTTGTAGGAATGTGTATATCATCACTTTCATGGAGCATACAGAATGGTCAGAGGATGAAGTCCCAAAGAACATCACATGCTTCTCAAATGCATTCATTTCCCAGCAGCAACGTATGGACTAACCATAAGGACAAAACTACTTTACAAGAGTTACTCTTACTGCAGACAAATGTAAACAATGTAAATAAAACAACAAACAATTCTACCAATCAAAGGACCCGCTTAGTGGAAGACAGACTTCCATTTCTTTTGGGATAAGCTAACTGGCATGGGGCAGCATTATGGTGAACAGTTTCAATGTGGATTTTGGAATTGTAAAACCAGCTTCAGACAGCTTTACAACTATGAGCCAAAAGGCAGGTGTACCTAATTTATTAATCAATCTAAGTTACTTCATTCTTACAAAAACTAGACTAATTATCTTAACAGGCAGAACAAACATTGATCAGGACATTAGCAATATTGAGTCTTACCAGCACTTTCATGTTCTCAAGATCAAGACTGAAAACTAGATTTGCTGTTACAGACAAGTGGGCTACAGCCTATCACAGACAGATTAAGCACAGAGAAGACATTAATATCCCACTATATAGATGTCTATCAAGATAGAATATAAAAGATTGAAAACACAATAAATATATATAAAACCAGATTTAAGTCTAAATAGAATATGGAACAAGTTTCCCATTAAGTACCTGCAACTTTTTCTGTAAACAATGACTAAGCATGAACATAGATTGCTATTTATAGGCAGAACAAAGAATGTGTGTGCAGGAAGCACCCGGAGTCTCTCACAACTTTATTCTGTTTAGTCTTCTTCTACATTCTTTTACTAAGTTTTTTACAAGTTCTTCTACCATTTTTTCCCAACTTTTCTCTTAATCAGCAAATATTTTATCTTCAGAGATTACAAAAGTATTTGACTTAATGCATAATTTTTTTCAAAGCTATCAAAAAACTATGGTATCTTACTAATAATGAAAATTTAAGTAAATAAATTACAATATGTGTCCCAGAGTAAGGTAGGGAACTAGTAATTTAACAGATAATGCAAGGATTATAATTGAAAAAGCTTTTATCTAACATTCTAACCCCATTAAATATCTCTGTACATTTTTGGCCTTAAAAACCAATGCAGTGTGACAGTGGCTCAATCAGCAGTTAACAACATTAAAGCTCATAGACCGTTATTTTTAGTTCAGTCATGTTTTATGTTATAGGAAAAAGAGACAAAATAGAGAAGTTCAGCCTGAAGACAGATTTAAAATTATCTCTACAGTTTTTCTGCAGCTATATTTGCTATTGCAAAGCAAGAAGTAGAAGAATGCCCTGAAAGGTCTGCTCAATCTGAGGAGCAGGATCAGTTACATATAAAAAAAGAGAAATCTGAGTGATAGGAAAATTATTTAAAAAAAAAAAAAAAAGTATGTGGAAGGTAAGGTTCCATGCTTAAAACTCCACGGATCTACCAGATCTAAAATATCATGACTGCAATTCTTAAATTACCTTATGGCATTTCCTATTCTTTACTATTTGAAGTGCTCATTACAAATCAAAGCTGTGGGGAGAAAGAGAAGAAAGGGCACACTAATGTCACAGGTTCAGCAGCAGCAGTCATTTTTCTCTTTTTCATCAATAATTGACGGAATGATGAGACAAACCTTGCAAGAGAGAAATAAGCAGTACTGGGAAACCTCTGAAAAAAAAAGGAAGAAAAATAAGGAAGAAGACATTCACAGACTACACTAGTATGGGTTAAGGTAATGTCGTGGTTTAAGGCCCTCATGCCACACAGTTTTGCTCGCTCACTCACTCCCCCCCTCTTTCTTCCTCAGTCCCGGGGGGATGGGAAGGAGAATCAAAAGAATGCAACTCCCACAGGTTGAGATGAGAACAGTTCAGTAACTAAGGTATAACACAAATCACTGCTGCCACCACCAATAATAATACAAGAGAAATACATAGAAAAAGAATACAACAGATCTTCACCTGATACCTAGCCACGCCACACAGTGCCCCCCATCACCTGATACCAAGCTTGACTATGCAGTGCATCCCATCACCTCATACCAAATCCCGGCCATGCCGTGCACACCCCCCTGCACCACCACCCTTCCAGGTCTCTGCTCTCCATTTCACATCCTGGACATGACGCGCTGTGGTATGGAATACCTCTTTGGTCAGTTTGGGTCAGGTGCCCTGTCTCTGCTTCCTCCTGGCTTCCTCCCGGCTTCCCCTC
>JASSUY010042397.1:0-41370 GCA_032466535.1 Forpus xanthops
TGGATATAAGGAATAAATTCTTTACTGTAAGGGTGGTGAGGCACTGGAATGGGTTGCCCAGGGAAGTTGTGAATGCTTCATTGCTGGCGGTGCTCAAAGCCAGGCTGGACATAGCCTTGGGTGGCATGGTTTAGTGGGAGGTGTCCCTGTCCATGGAAGGGGGTCTGGAACTAGATGATCTTAAGGTCCTTTCCAACCCTAACTATTCTATGATTCAATGTTAGATATGTACATCCTAGAATTCTATCTTATAACCCAGTGGGATCTAACACTTCCTCTCTTGACTTTATGGTTGGTACTAACCAATTACTAGGCACTTGAATGAATTCCCAGAGGTATCGGAAGGGACAAAACCAATCATCAGTGCAAGAACATATTTCACAATCACTGAATCCCTTTCCTCTCCCTCCCAACCCAAAGGAGAAAAGTTGGGGGTGCCTTCAAAACAAAATAGTTTCAGCATAAAACCTAAAATAACCGATTTTGACCACTGAAAGATGCATAATGGCACATCAGAACTTCCCATACACTCTTCCCTCAACTAGACCCTTAAGATATTTTCAAGTATGTAAACAATTTACATAATTAAGTTAAATTCAGTATGGTTTCTTCAACAGGTCAGAATTAGCATTATAACTTGAGAAATTCTGCTGTCATGATGATTTCATTTCTGCACTCTCAATTAAGGCAATCCTCCAAGCCTCTCTAGTTTCAAGAGCTCAGTTTGATTCATCTAGGGTAAATTTTAGTGTAATTTGGAACCTAAAAGGCATTCTAAACCCAGCATTTTTACCAGTATTTCAACAGCATGGTTGGAAAGTGCACATATACAAGACAAATACAAGCTCAAGTCCACAAAGTCTAAACTGTATACAACCACTACAGTTCTGGCATAAACAATCCACTGTGCTGCAGCATCTCCAAATCCAACCCTTTCTTTGTGGGGAATTATGTAACATTTCTTCATCCAAAATGTGTTCTTCTACTCCTTTTCCACCTGACCATGCCTGGACCACTGCGGCTATAGAGTTTACACAAACCTCACAGGCACTAATACAAAGTACCAATTATAATCTGTTGCTTTTGATTTCCCCAGTTCCAGTCCTTTCCATCTCAGTTTTCAGGACATGGGCCAGAAGCTCTTAAAAAGGATCGTTATTTTACAACAGTCCCGTTCAAGTCAGGAAGAGATACAGATGGCCTTCCATGATTTCTTGTGTTCAAGGGATGCCAGCTCAGAGAACAATTGTGAATGGCTGAAAGACTGACTTAAAAACATCTTGATAAACAAATACACCAGTAACCCCTAAACGATTTTGCTTGCCAGTAAGCAGATGCAGTTAGTTTTCCAAAGCTGAAACACTAAAGATGCAAATGTTCATTAAAATCTAAAGGCACTCTAATCAATACAAGATGCAACACTAGTTAAATTAGCATACTCTAGAGCTCAAAAGGACAAATGGATCTGAGAATGTGCGTTTTTGTTTAAACTGCATAAAATGTCAAGTTCAGTTGCTTACCAAAGCCAAACACTGTGTGCTTCATTGATACAAAATTGTCCCAAAGAAATCAATAAAAATATTTCTGTAATAAAATAAAAATAATTTGGCTCTGTGTTAACAGATAACTTCTCTCCACCCGGGGAAAAGTATTTTTTCTCTAAGTACCACATCAAAATGTAAATTAAGCTGTGGGCTGGTGCCTGCCATGTAGTTTAAATAAAGAGAACCAAGGCAGATTTCATTTTGAATGCCAAGAAGCCAGTATATCTTTTATAGATTTGAGAAAATACATTATCATAGTACCAACATGACTTACCCAGTGAGTAAGTGGTACTTTAAGATGCTGTAGGCAGTGCAGATGCTATAGCAGTATTCAGGAACATCCTTACAAGCACTTATGCAAAAAAACAGTACCTTTTCTTTCAATGGCAGCAGCAGCATTATGTCTTACACGTTTCCTGGGTCTCCTCCTATCCCTCTAAGAGGTGTAGGACACTGTAACCCTCCCTCAGCTCTACACCACACATAGCTCTGTGGGGGTCTCTCAAAAGCAGCGACAGATGCCAGCTCTCAGAACAAACAAACAGGATCTGTGGGAAGTACAGTTACTATAAGGCAAGTAGCCATTTTTCCATTGCAGTCCCCATCTTCATGCACCCACACAGTGACAGTCTAACAGTACCCTTCAGTAAGACAGGGATAAAGAAGTTCTGTTGTATTTACAGAGTATTGATTACAGGGTTGCTCTCCCAAATTAGGCATTGAAATCAGCAGCTAAGAGCAGGGCAGATTTCTGGACAAAGGTCAGTGGGCTCTCATTATGTTGCCTCTTCACAAATCTGTGATCCTGTGCCAGGCCTGAAGCAGATCATGCATGAAAAGTGATGTCCAGTGAGAGACCTGCTAATTTGCTGAGTGACACTCTTACTCCTTTCCAAATCTTCTGTGCTGACATCTCTTGACCTATATTATGTCTGGTTACAGCTGAAAGTAGTGATGATACAGTGTGGTAAATGCGTTAAAGCAAAATCTTGGGTATTCCTTGGGTATTCAGGAATTCCTTTATTCCAAGGGACAAATGTGCCCTCATACAGTGGAGGGGCAGGTCAGTTAACTTGTACACATCAATGAACCCCAACCATATCTCAAACCTTGCTCATGTATAGGGATGTTGAACTTAGTGCCTAAAGTTTCATACATTTCTGGGCAAAACACAAAACAGTTCCAGAGCAGGCCTTCTGAGTTTCAGGGCATTTTACTGAGGCCCAGGCAAAGGATGGTCTCTCTGACCAGAATATAAGTATGTAAATACAACAACAAAATACAACCCCACCAGCTGAAAGGGCTGTGAAAGGAACATTAATTGCACTAAAGCCAAGACTGCCCTCTTAACATCAGTAAGTGACCAAACCTTTGCATGTGGGAGTGGAATGGACATTAGACTGAAGTCACTCTAGGCCAAGAGGAAAGGCTCCCCAAGCACCCCACTGCAGGCAAGGAGGCAGTGGCCAGAAGAAGCAACCCTGTTCACTGCACTTGTGCTGCCAGCCCTGCTACCCACAGGGGACCCCCCGAACGTGATGCACCTTGGGTGGCACCCCTGATGAATGGGCCTTTCTAGCCGTATGTTGACCAAAACAGCTCTCAGCTGGCTCTTTCCTTTTCTTTTCAGGACATGTCAGGAACTCAGGAATAGAAGAATATACCTGGAAATGATCCCAGATGCAGGCCAGTCATGAACAAATACTCTTTTTTTTTTTTGCTATTTTCCCTTCTAGTAAGCAAGCCTTGTATGAGAATCAACTATGATGCATCCTTGCATCATAATTGTGCTTGTGATGCATCTATCCACAGACTATAAGTCTGAAGTTGGGTAGCTGTAAAATCTACAAAGCTGCTTCTATAATTGAAAGGTCCCTTAAGTATGAAGTAAAAGGACCTATCCTAAGTATAACAAACAAGTCTTATTCCATCTGTAACAAAGAAACTCATTCTTCTTTGCACGAAAAGACATGTATTTTTAAATAAAAACGCTTCTTTTCTACTTTGCTGGTTATACATTTGGTACTTAAAATAATCATAACTAAAATCCACTTATCAAGTCACTTGGATTTCTAGAACAGATAAATGCTCTAATCAGAATTCATGTCCCATTTTTCCACTGTTTGAAATAGAAAGTGACACTGAGTCAATCAATCTGCAGCCTGATCAGAAACCTTGTTAAAATCAATAGTGAGATGCTCTGGTTAGGATGTCTCAGTTTTGTCAAATGAATCCATCTCATTAATCTGGTTTCCACTCCTTGACAATGCAGAGACAGACACTTCGGGGCAAAAATTCACTTAGCCCTCAGATGTCTAAAAAAGGGATCAGATAAATTGTGTCCAAGAAAAAAAAAAAAACTATACTTCTCCCTGGATTACATGCAGATCCTAGTGTGATTTGATCAGAGGTAGACACCTGAACTGCTATCTAATGCTATACAAGCTCATTTGCAGCTTTGACAAGACCTCTGTGCAGCCATTAGCCAAAATAATCCAGTATTGTCCATTCGCTTGCCATTGTCCACCCAGTACTGTTACCAGTATTGTCCACCCATCATGGCTGACCATTGTGCTGGCTGATAAAACAAAGAACTAAACCTCTTTCAGATCTGCTGCTCTGGGGCTGAGCTATCACAACCATCCAGGAACCACAGCCCTTGTCCTATAGGAAGTGTCTTGCGCTCTTCACTAAAATAGCTTTTCAAAATATTATATGGAAGAGACATATAAAAACAGAAACATTTTGTTTCAAATGCATTTTCTAAAATTAAATTCTACATGGAATCCAAACTCCAACATCTTAACTGTGAAAACTTCTGGCCAATTAGCAGGAATGCATGAAAATCCCAGCTTGGGACAAACAATGCTGTCGTCTCCTCATTCATGTGATCTGGGTGATCCTATAGCATAGCTGCACACCAGAAGGTTGCCTTCAACAAGACAGGCAAGCAACTTACCTCCAAAGTTAAAGCAGCCTGCTTACATTTTGCTCAGACTCATCAGAACCTACACAAGGTCTACTGGTTAGATTTGGGTTTTTTTCTACGTTCCTAAAAAGTCACCCTTCTTCTGTTTGGTTGGTAAGACTCCTATAGCTATGTACTCTCATTTCATTCTGAAATAAAGCTGCACCACTGGCTCTGAGCAAAACCAAGCAGGATTAAACCTGGCAACACAGCGCTACTGCTACAGGCAGGAACACACACTGAGGAGCGGCTGAGGGAACTGGGGCTGTCTAGCCTGGAGAAAAGGAGGCTCAGGGGAGACCTTATTGCTCTTTACAACTACCTGAAAGGAGGTTTTAGTGAGATGAGGTTTGCTCTCTTCTCCCAAGAAACAAGCAATAGAACAAGAGAGAATGGCCTCAAGCTGCGCCAGTGAAGGTTTAGATTGGGTATGAGGAAATACTTCTTCATTGAAAGAGTTGTCAAGCACTGGAACAGGCTGCACAGGGAAGTGGTTGAGTCACCATTCCTGGAGGTATTTAAAAGATACGTAGATGTGGCACTCAGGGACATTGGTTAGTGTGGACTTGGGAGTGCTGGGTTAGTGGTTGGGCTCTGTGATCTTAAAGGTCCTTTCCAACGTAAACAATTTGATGATTTTATGATTTCAAGTGACAAGAGAGAGACTGAAATAAATACTGGATGAAGTGATGAACTTGCATCAAATTCACCATGGTACTGATTAATGAGACCAACCTGTGGATAGCAGAATCCTAATTCTGAGTTCATTTCATGCGCAGCATTAATATATGCACTTCACTTTTCTTATCAGTTCTTTTTACAGTGTTACCATGAGCTTTTACTGACTTTTAAGTCTAAATGCAAAAGGATTACATAATTGACACAGTTTGCTTTCATACAGATAGCTTCATATAGGAGCACTAGCCGATTTTATCAGACAGTGCTTCTGGACAAACCTATATAGAGAATACACTCTCCAGAAATTTAAGCGATTATGCTTCTGCAATGTCACAACAGTCAGTACACAGTACATTTACATGCACTTTTATGGAACAGATGAAAGGATGCACACAGGTTAGATAAACCAACCAGTTTAACAAGAACCACAGGCATAACTCTTCATTTCATTCTTTCTAAATGAATAGTGGAAAGATGCTGAGTATCTGCATTTCTTATCAACAGCAGCGAAGCCAGAGTTCACTTAAAAGTCATTTATCACTTCATGGAATAAGGAGTATACTCTTTGCTTGTTGACCTGAAGAGGCCTTATCCTGCAAGATGCCAAGTGCTTCTTCTGTGGTTTGAAAGTAACTCTTGCGCAACCATCTGCCAACACTGCAGTGCACACACCTTCCTTTCCCTGTTTCCCCTCTTGCAATGCCTGCTTGCCAAGGCTTTCTCTGAAGCTGGAATATGAAGTCTTTTGGGTAAAAATAATTTCTTTTTATACATTTGTATAATAAATTGGAGTAAGTGGACCTGATGCTGATTGTATCAAACAAATAAATATCAGAACTGCACAGTTATGACTCTTTCAGGAGAGGTTAATTAGAACTATTCATATTATGACAGGGATCTAAATGTCTCCTTCTGTCTCACTTCATATGTCACCAAGATGACTCAAACTAGATACATCATTTTACTTTTTACCCTACCTGTTAGTACCTGGGGGAGATAACAACACAGCTTTCATTTCTCATGTCTATTTACACTGTAAACATCTATGACAGCTATCGTCCCTTACTCTCTACAACACACAACAGCATGGTTTGAACTACATGCTACTGTAATTAACTAAGAAGCTACACCATTTATTACCTCCAGGCCAGAAAAATGCCCAAGATGCTTCAGCAAGAGTAGATGTCTTACACACCTTGGTAAGTGGCAGTACAGTCCAACAGAGTAAACAGCCATAAAATATGTACCAAGAAGACTGAAGGGGAAGGAAAGAGGATTCCAGTGCAGTAGGCAGTCAACCTGAAAGTCACCTGAAGGAAACTATTGACACTAGTGATGACAAGCACACTCTGCTTCAAAAGTCCTGACACAGTTTAATGTTAAAGAAAGCCAACAGATGATTTTTTTTTTCCCCTTTAAATTCTCAGATTGCACATAAAACTTCAGGAAATTCAGAAGATTTCTTCTGTTGGACAGGAACATACCCATCACCATGCTCCAGGATTTGATAGCATTAAACCAACAGGTCTTGCACTGGCTTGAATACATTATAAAAGTAACAGCTCCACTTAAATAATGAAGTGTTGCAATACCCCTGGTGAAACACAAATCTATGCAGCGAAAGCCAGGCAAGAAGAAAAATGCGTCTTGCCACATAGTAAATAAATTTCAAGTGCTTAGTAAAACCTTCATAAACAACAGGATTTGAAGGCCAGGACAAACCCATAACAATGAATCAGCACTACAGAATGGCAGGTTGAGGAAGCATATCCCACCTTGGAGCTGAGGGCTCAGTCTGTGCAAGGACACCAGCTGCTTGACATTTCACCCTCATCCCCAGGGGAGCCACGACGGGTGACTGGGACACAACACACAAGGAACTGAACCCTCTCTGTTCTTGCAGACCCTTGGTCTGGCATAGACAGGAGTGGAGAGAGCTGAGGCCACGTTCCGCTGCACGGGTATAAAGTCCTGAAACCAATTGCTGTGGGGGTAGGGAACAGTAGGTGAGGAGATGCAAGGCAAGTCTGTAGGGTGGTCCAAGGGAAGGGAGAAGAGTTTGTGTCATCCTCCCCAAGACCTACTGCTCAGCCATCTTTAAATTTAAGACACTGTATTTCATGACAAGGACACAGTCAAACAAGCTAGCTAAGACACAAGGGCCTCTTGCAACTATGGACATAATACAGATGGTAAAAATGGCACAGTTAAGTATACATTACTGTAAAATCAGGGATTTAATTGCTCTCATGATCAAAGAGGTAAAAATTACTCATTACAAAACATGCTTCAGATTCCAGACAGCTCTTATGTGTGAAAATCTGTAACATCTCAATTACTAATGCCACTGAGACCAGACTAGCTTCTCAGCTGTAAAGTCTGGCCCAAGACCATACTCTTGGTGCCAATATGCAAATCGACTGTCCCATGGTTAATGCTATATATAAATGCTAAATGGCAAGTTAACATTTAGAAGAATTTAAACTATATGCATTAATACACTGGAGCAATATGCATTGCTTGCTACCCCAACAGGCACACTGGCAACTGCGTATTAGGTTTTTTGAGATACTTCTTTCTGTGACTTCGATGTTACGAAAAAATACACTGGGACATGATCTCTCATCTGTCTTCCATGACTAAACTACATGTGAAGGAGTGAGCTGTGCTGCTCATATCTTTCCTCCATAGATTCATGAGGAAAAAGAGCAGCCACTCCAGCCATGGTTCCATTTAGTTTGACTCAACTGTTGTAATACACATTTTCATGCCTCTGCTTGAGGAGCTCTGAACATTCTGCCCCTTCTTAGTTACCACCTATTTTCCAGGTCACTAATTAGGCTTTGCAACACTCAGAAGCATTGCAAAGATCAACAGCTTTCCAGACCTCCTGCCTCTTTCATATTTGCGCTTTACTTGATTAAGGTTTTCCAAGCTTTCTTTTGAAACCATTTCCCTGAGAATGAATCCAAAATGTTATTACTAAATTCGGAATTTCGGAATTTTTCCTAAAGTTTAAAAACATTCAGTAAAGCAATTCTCTTTCTTTAAATAGTGTGAAACCAAAGGAGGACAAGCATACCTTCTGATGCGCAGACTTCAAAACATTTATGGCCAACATAAAGACAGCAGATTAAAGTATACATGCTTCCAAATTAAAAACGTATACATATAACCAGAAGCTTCATTAACATTTACAACAAAGCTCAAATAATTATCAAATGCTCCATTCTAAAAATGCAGCATTTACTCTGATGTCTGCAACGTTATAGGTAATGTTATAAATTACTGCAATCAACTTAATTAAATAGACAGTATTACTTTATCAAGATGGCTTAAGCTCATTCTAAACTTAAATATACTGCAGCTGTTAGCACACTAGTTACATTTTTGAGAGACTATACTTTTCTTTTAAGCACATAAGAGTAAATGAAGGAGGGAATTTTCCGCTGTCTTCCAGCCCTGCAAACTCTAATGTCTATGTTTCACTTAAGCATGGGCTGTCTAGTTTCAGCCAGTGGGAATACTTGCATGTTTATATTTAAGCAGACTTAGCAGTTCACATGTAAATAGAACATAAATCAAATCATACTAAAAAAATCTTGCTCAATTTCTTACGTCTGCCAAAATTGGGTATCATTGCAGCCTGCTGGCCACAGCCTTGAGCTTAATCCATGGAGGATACCATTGCTTTCAGGCCCAAGACTTGTTTCAGATGCACAACATTATTCCAATGTGTCACATAAAAAAAAGCAACATTCGCTTTCCAACCGTTACTTAAACCCTTTAGTGAACATATTCCTAAGGCTTATTACATGGACCCACTCTGTTAACAAATGTAATTAGAGAGAGAAAATAGCAGTCAAGATAGATCAGCCAAGGAATTTAAGAAGTGTTTAAAAACTAGCAAAAAAGAGGGAGTGTAACATACCATCCCATTGGGAACCCACTGGCACTTGTGACTGAAGGTACAACTCGGGCTCCAGCACAGCTACCTTTATTAACACCACACACACAACTCATGTAAGGAAAGACTTACTCAAATCCCTGAGCCACTGCCATGCAATATGCAAAAAAAAAAACCACCCTCACCACCTATTCTGGAAGCCACCTGTCCTGAGGGAAGCAAAACCGTTAATTCTCCATAGAAAACACTGAGTGAGCAGGAGTTACAAACTGAAATAAGCGGAAATACACTTTTCCTTCAATTCTGGACCATCAGTGAAGTGCCCCTGTGAACACATCTGGGCATCCCATTCTTGAGATAACTTGTATAAACAAAAAAGCCAGATACATTTGAATCAAACTTGGTTTTTACTTTTTACTGTAAACTGTTCTTGGTTTGTTTTTAAATAAAGTAACTCTTCAGTGCATATTACACAGTAATACTTAAAATCCAGATAAGATCTTGAGCTGGAATGTATTATCACTCAATAAGAACTAGACTCAATAAGAAGTAAGAAACTACACTAATCACTGTAATTAAGACTTTATTTAAACACTTATTTTTGTATTAAAACTATTTTATACAGCCTTAGTTTTAATGCTATTAAGCCATCGTTAAGCAAGAACAAAAGTTTTGTTGAGAAACTTCTTAATCACAGCTGATGTGTAAGTTCTTAACAAGAAAATCCGTTTCATTTACTTTAGACAACAAGAACACTTTTGATACCATTACACTGCATTGCACCAATTACTCTGATTTGCACAACACAGAGAACTCAATTCTCTTTACAACAAGCTACACTTGAATAATCCCAAGTGAACGTGCACTCTTGTACATATATGTAAGCAAGGAAAGAATAGCCACAATTTCGCATTTCTCCATAGAACAGACTGTGTGGCTCTGCTCTGGCAACAGTGATGCATCACACACTAGACAGTTTGCCCATCAGTCTGCCACAGCATTACCATGCCTGAGGAGCAATATGTGAGGTCTATACAAAATCATCACCACATATCTTTCCTTGCTTTCCTGTCATAAACACATGATGCAATTTCAAAAGTGCAACTAATACCAAAAAGGAGGCAAAAATCAGAAAGCATTTTGCTGAGTTATTGACTTGCTCTTTCCAACCCAGTATTACTCTGTCAACCTACAACAGGCATTAAAAGAGCATATTACTTAAATACTGATTGGTTCTGTCTGTAGTTACGTTCTTATTAAAAGATTACTGCAATAGGCTTTTCCACATTGCATTTTACCTTCACTGAGTGAAAATGAAAAAGTCACACGCTAAACAGCATCCAGAGTTCAGAGGTTATGACTTAAATGCTGTATAAATATTTCTACCACTCTTTAGACCCCCCTGAAGTCTTCTAGATAATTACCTCCTTTTCTTTTGCAGTGTCTGCCACATGGCTTGGACAATGTTAGCCATATTACCTTCAGTCATCTTTTCCATTTCCAATGAGCAGTAACAAGCAAGATTCAAAACACTAAACATTTATGCCTTCACAAAGTATGACCTTAAAATGTAAGAACTACCTAGTTATATTACCTTCAGTTGCACCTTCTGATTTCTGTCTCATAACTTCTATTACAGGATCAAAAAGCAAGAAAGCAGCAATATTATTAATATAGCATACACACAAAATTACTGACATCCCTAGCCTATTGAGAAATTCTTTGCTAAGTGTGAAATGCCATTCAGAGGGAATTAGAACATAATTTTCTAGTGGGACTATAATATGTGCAAGGGTAGTGAAAAACAGAAATAACATTTGTTTTATTACAGCTGACATTAACATTCAGGTGTAGTCACAATCTACTTCATCGTGTGCTGTGAGTAAACTAACCCCTGAGGCAGCCTGTGACACTCAGGCTTACACACAGCAAAGCACAGGGCTCAAAGAATTTCAGACACTAAGCAAAAGTGTGCTTGACAGACAGGCAGCACTTCAAAATCCAAGATGGAAAAGCAGACACATTCCTCCTCCAGGAATGCTATGCAATATTTGCTTGCATGTACAGACCACATTCCTAATGCTTGGGGAAAAAAAAAATAAACAAGCTATGCAAACCCAGTGCTAGTTTAAAATGAGAAGTTAGCTTGATGCAAAAACTAGTTACCAGTATCTTTGATTATAGTTACGGAAGAGGAATAGGAGAAGAGGAGAGCAGAAGAGGAAAAGAAGAGAGGAGGGGAGGGAGTTCAGTTGGAAGGGACCTACAACTGATCATCTAGGCCAACTGCAATATGCCAGTTTTTCCAGCAGACCTGGAAACAGAAAGTGTTTGGTAGATGATGTGTCAGTCATTAAACCTTGCACATCACAAGAGACAGCCCTTGCTTTCCTTTAATAAAAACTCTTTTTCATCATGGTGAGTAATTTTAGGCTTCAGCAACATGCACCTTCAGTTTCAACATACCTAGTATATGTCAAACTTCACTTTCAGAAAGCAGCACAGTATGATGAACTTCCACAGAAAAGTTACTTGAAACAGAAACCTTTAGTTGCATTAGGACCATCACCACTTCAATATGGGAACGATCCATGCAGAGAGAAACACAGCAGGGCTTAGTGTTCTCACGCTGCACAGGAGCCTAGACCAGCAACCTCAGGGCTTCAGACTGCTCTCTTGTACTGACAGTATTTAATTGAGGAAGTTTTAACACCTCTAATTAAAAGTGTTAGCAAGAAAGTGAAAAAGAGAAAACTTTTAGAAAATGGTACCTAGTGGGAAAGTGACTACATGTGTGATGTATTAAGTCATGGGGGGAGAAGAAACCACACAACAGTAAAACTGTTACTCATATATTCGGATGTTTACAATGCTACCAAACCCCAAATCTGTAAATCCCAAAATAGAAAGAGTCACAGATCTGTCAAGTTTTGCTTTGCCAAGGCAAGGAATGACATCAGTGTGACTCACAGCACACAAGCTGAAGAGGCAGCAAGACAGTTCAGAATGGGAGAGAGCAGCCACTCAGTAATCTCCAGGTCCACATCACAGAAATCATTTAAACATTTCTGTTCCTGTGCCTTCATTTCAAATGAAGAGGACATGCTATATTTAGCTCAAATCTTTCTTGTGACATGTTTTAAACTCTTGATGGCAAGCTGTATGGAAAAGCAACGCCATTAGAAGTTAAAACTCTAAATGTAAAGGGTTTGTGAAAATACACAAGCTTGAAATTACATGTTATGTATAAATAAATCTGGTTTAGAAAATCCAGTTGGCTTATGTTAACTTTGCAAACTGATCCTATACAGAATTAATTTTGCTGCTTTATCCCATGCTTCAAAACATTCTTGAAAACATAACAGTTCATTTTCCAGACACTGTACTTCCATACTACATGGAAGTGGTAACCAAAGCTATCTCACCAGAGGTTCTCCTGCTTTTCACATATTAACACGATCAAATGTTTCTTACCCTATTTTTACCCTAATAGCAACAATAGTTTAATTCCAACTTCGGCAACCACTTTATGATGTTTTTCCCTTTTAGTCTTCTGTCATGCCATTTAGACTCTCTAGGGTCAATACGACAACCCTACAATTAATTAAATAAGAAAAAGCTGCCCCATAAACATTGATTACTCTTTATGAGAAAGTAGCATCAGTGTTGAAAAATAAAAAAAATCCAGGGATAATGCATCCATCACAAAGCACACATCCCTAAAAAATGTGTACATTGCAACAGCTGCACCATATGAAGTCCAGCACCAGTTCAAATCTTTCAGTGCAAGAGAATTCTATTTCAAACATCCATCTGCATCACAGCTGTAAACCTCACATGTAGTCTTCATTAAAAAGCTGGCTAGCTGAATGAAATGTCAAAGTATAACTGAATTTGAAAAGACAACAGATACAGTTCAAATACTGTGTATTCTTTCTCCTACTGTTCTACATAAGGTAAATGCAAGTATTATACAAATCAATAGACTCACATAAACTTGACAAAATCATACTTGAGGGGCTGTGGGTGAGAGGAGGATGACAAGCAGGAAAAGGAATGTTATGTTTCCTCTCCCAGACTTCAATCAGTTTTTCCACCCCCAATTCAAAAAACAAAAACTCAGACAGTAATATTTGGTTATGATCAGATATTCATAAACTAAGACTCTTCGTGTAACAGAGATGTTCCATCAAATGCGAAGTTTCTTTCTTTTCTGAAGGTTGTGAATAGGCTTTCATTCTTTCTCAAAGCCTTAACACCAAAATACCCTTCTCTACATAAGCCTGGATATTTCGGTTTTGAAAGAAAAAAAGTCATCTGCTTGAAAATAGGCTGTAGTCAGACCCAGACTAATTCCCTTCCTGCTGTCACTGCTGCTGAACTCCACCTGGTATCTGGTTATTAGTATTGCACTCAGAACATGCTTTAAAAAATCTTATCAGTTTTCATACAGCATTGTTCTTCTTAAATCTCTAAGGCCACTGTAAAAAATACAGTAATAAAACAACTGTTACAAGCATGTGGAAAGGAAACACACATTTTCACATCCAGGGAAGAGAAAGTAAACTGCAGAATTTCCCAACTCCCCTTTTCCAATGAATCTGCTCTGAAATACCATTTCCTAATCTCCTGTTCTCATCCTGGAGTCAGAACAGAAATAGCTAAAAGCAATTATCTCAATTTTTTAACCTTTGAGATATTTTATAACTGCATTGATTTCTCACTCCACCTCTTCACATCTCAAAGTCACTGAGAAAGCAAGAGATAAAAACAATACGCAGAAAAATGGGCATACTGAAATTCTCTAGTGTTCAAATGAAGCTTGAATACTTCAGATACACGTACCAAGTCTCTCCAAACATATAGCTATCCTGGACGTGCCACGATTTTTCCATAATGATACTTGCATTTAACTTCTCTTCAGCATTCAAATGAAGAAACTAAGATACGAACATGCTCTCAGAGGGACAGGAAGTCAATGCAAAGACTGGAGCTGCCCAGTTCTCTGGACAGTTTCACTCTGCTTAAGAACTACTTACAGGAATTTCACCTAATCACTTACAGGAATGCATGAACTGTCATACTGGATGAAGCCAAAGGTCCATCTGATTGAGAGTATTTCCTCTAGCAGTTTAATATTTTATCTGACTTTTGGAATTGTTATTTCCTCTCTTGTAAACACAGAAAACTCCTGGGGACTCACAGAAATTATCAGTCAGTGGTTTAAAAAATGAAAAAACAAAAACCCAAATCAAACTAAAACAAAAGAAAGGACCTTTCCACAAAAACAAAATCATTAAATTGTGAAACTCTCTGCTGCAGAAGCCAAAAGTACAAATGGTTTTATGGAAAATAATTCAGGGAAAATAAGTTCATCACTGACTATTCAACTAGATGACCAAGAGCAGAGTTTGGAAAGTCTTGGGCTGGCCAAATGTGGGAAGTTCAGGGGATTCACTAGGGAGAGAGCTGCCCTATACTTACCACTTCATAATTCTATCTGTTACTTGCCAGGAACATACTGAGCCTGTCTGATCCAATATAGTGGTTCCTATGACTGAAAACAGCAACAAAGAGATTGCAATTCAAAGCACTGAAAACTGATTTCATTTTCTACAGACCTGGGCCATGATCTTCCACCCCACGTTTGATAGATACTGTTAGCCTATGTGGTGATGTGTGGACAACCAAAGGGATCAGAAAGGCCTAACAGGTTTTTCACAGGGCTCTTAATTCAACCAATTTGTTTAAGTACAAAACCATCTAATAGATATATATTAAAACAATATTTCTATGAGCGAAGCATCTTCCTAATTTGGGGTAGTGAAAAACTATTCACGTCCTGAAACACATGAAAGAATTTTGCCTGCAATTAAGTTGATTTTATCAAACTCTCAAAGTAATGGACATCTCTCAAAGTAATGGACAGTAAGTAAAATACTATTAGGAGTGCCCATACAAACAGGCTGTATCAACTTAAGTTGCCAACTGACTTACCAATATCTTTGCAACCATTTGCTCAGACAGCATGTAAGCAACTGCTACAATCACATACCCAGCATCTAGTATCCTCCATATCAGCTCTCCTTACCAATCCACAGAATCACAAAGCAGTTGGGGTCAGGTTGGACCTCTGAAGACCATTTAGTCCAAACCTGCGCCTAACCAGGGTCACCTAGAACAGACTGCTCAGGGCCCTGACTGGTTAGGTTTTGAACAGCCTGAAGGATGGAAACTTCTCAGTCTTGTTTACTGGATTTTAGCAAAATTTCCAGTATTGTGCTCTTCCCCCACCACTGGATGCCCTGAGAAGAGCCTGGCTCCAGTTTCTTTACTCCTCCCATCAGGTACATATATACACTGATCAGTGCCCCCTGAGCCACCAGCTCTTTCAGCCCCTCCTTATATGACAGCTGCTTCAAATTATTTCATCATCCTGGTTCTTCATGAATGCCCATGTCTTTTTAGTAATGGGGAGTCCAGCACCAGAGCTAGCACTCCTCACTTTCCCTGCTGCTTGGATGCCCTCCGTAGGGCAGCGCAGGATGCTCTGGACATGCTGTTCTTAATACAGCCCCACCTTCCCCATTTCACAGATGGAAGCCATAATTCAGAAAACCTAAAAGAATGTAAAAATATAGCTTCAGTGCCTGATCATGCACCAAAAAAACAGTGGTCTTAGGTGCCAGCCTCAGATGTTTTATCACCATAGTTTGTACGGCCATTTCATTCACCAGCAATTACTAGTGAGGCTGAGGAGCTGCAGAGCAGTGCAGCTGAAGAGGAGAAAGGGAGCAGCAAACTCCTGAGGCAGAAAGCATACAGCAGATCTCGTAAGATATTTAAAACTCCAGGCTATCTATTTAGGTAAAAAAACAAACACCAGCAACAACTTTAACATTCCCAGAAGACAGACTATTCAACACAGAGAGACGAAATTACTGCCCTACGATACTTTGCTCCTCCCATAAACTATTTATAATGTAGTCCTACAATACCACACAATATAAAAATACACCAGCCCTTTCACAAAAGCAATTAAATAAATAAAACATAAACCAACTCACTGCCCTTCAGGCACTCACAACAGAAAACCCAGGTTCTCTCCATCATGGTCCTTTTATCACTGATCAAAGCATGCTCACACAACCACAAGCACACCACTTGTTCTTGCTTACAGAGACCTTCTCTAGGAATGCCTGCCTCCTGTATGGACACTTAATCAAATCTCATTTGCACCCCGCTGCTTCCCTGCACCTTTTCTTTTTGCTTTAATTCTAATGATGAATGGCAACTGATAGTGAAATATCAATGCTGTCAAACAGGTCTATTACTCTTTCTTGAGGCTGGACTGGGAAAGATGTTTTCCAGCTGTTTCAGCACAAAGTTTTTAATACCAACTTCTTTCAACTGGCCAGCTCAGCAAACACACCCATTCTGCACCAGAGAGCAGCCCTGAATCTCAGATGTACAAAGGTGTATGTTGCTTCTGAGCAATGAGTTATGCTAGCATAAGCCCTTTAATCTAGAAATACTCTTCCATTGGGAAATTTCAATCTATAAAATTATTTTCCTTTTTTCTTCACAGGGCATTGACCTATAAATTAAGCAAACTAAACTAGAAAGGTATTTTTTGCCTCAAAACCAAATTTCTGCATCCCATGCAAGGCAACTCTCAAGGGCATTCCCAGCTTCCATCCTCCCCAGGAAGCAGGATGAGCCTCTGAATGTATGGAAAGAAATGGGTGGCTGGCTTTGCTGCTGCCCTGCCATCAGAATAGCTCTCACACGCAAAGAGCCTGTCATTCAGTGACAAAGAAGTGAGATGTTATATTCCTGCAAGTTCTGGAAGACAGGAGAGCTCACCTAGAAAACTGGCGTAAGCATAGGTACTGGTGCAGTAAGCCAAGAAGGTCAGAAAAATACAAGCACCCTTACCTACAGGCAGTCCTCCAAAAGTCCCATGCTTCCCCTTGGCATTTCCAGGCATGACCCCATGGGTAACACTTAGGTGAGAGGGATACAGAAGCAGGAGATTTATTCTCAGATAACCTTGATCCTCTCCTTCAGAGTAAACAAAGACCCTGTATCACACAATGCAGTGCTAGATTTGGATGGGATGCAGGAAAGACATTAGCCAAATGCGTTTATTCCCTTACAAAGAATTTTAAGGCAATGTTTTTAATAACCATGAATCTCCAAATAGTGCTTTGGCCATCAGCAACTGGAATATGAATGGAAAGTATGGAAGCAGCTGAGGTAACACAAGTTGCAGAGTAATCTAACTTGGACAGCATTCAAGGCACCTAAAATTGGTCTCACTGATTTTACACTCTTGGCGAGAGAAATTTGATTAAGAAAACCATTTTTCACTAGTTACTGTTTTTAATAAATAGCCTACTACTTGTAGCCTACAGCAACTGGTATATAGTGACTATGAGTGGGTGAAGCGGAAGAGAGCAAACGACTTGCTAGAAAGTTATTATTAGATATCTGATGTCAGAGCAATGACAGATACCTCTGTGCAAACACTGCTCCCAAACACTACAAGGTTCTTTGGAAAGTTCATCTCTCAGTCACCCCAGGGAGGGACAACAGCAGATGGAGCCATCAGCAGACCAGCCTGCTGTCCCCTGGGGAACATTAAGCTCCTCTTCCCATTTTAAAACAATACTCAAATAATACATGGCATCATGCTGCTCTATGATGCCTACAAAACCATGAAGGTAGGATGGTCTGCCTGCAAGTGCTGCAATCCTCTCCTCTGACATAACTGCAGGTGATCCACTACTTCAGGGTAGGCTGGATATATCTTCCTGTTTGCAATAATGTTCATCTTTGACAAGGGAGTGGATGCATCGTCTCACATTTGACATCATCAGCTGAATTTGCCAAATTAAGAAAAAAATAAAAGCCTGATTAAAGAGAGAGGAAAGGTGATTTCTGTTGTAGGAAGAGCTTGATCTTCTCAGGCACTTGAAAAGCTTCCTGAAAATCCAAGAGCAGCAGGATGGATGGTCTGTTAGACAACCATTATGTTGACAAGGATCATCTGAGTTTCGGGAAAAGCACACAAAGCCTAAATTCAGGTAGTCTGTTAGAAATGAGAAACCTTGAAAATGGAACCCACACAGATCACGACACATACATTCTCCTTCCACACAGAGCACAGATAAAGTAAATCCTGGCAATCATTACCTCTGCATTGAATCATTACTTTTCAAGGAGAAATGTACAATATGTTGACAGAACTGAAGGCAATGATCTCCCAGGCTTTATTTAAATAGATGCCCACCTCCTGAGTGCCATCCTGGTGCGTGTACCTCAGCCACCCATCAGGCACAACCTATGGCACCCACATCCCCCAGAGCTGCTCAGCTGCATGACTCCCAACAGCCTCCTTCTTCCTATTGCTACTCCAGCTTCCCCCTCTCCAATCCTCCCCCAAATTATGAACAGCGTTTGCCTGTCAGCACATTCTGAATTAAGCAGTCAGTTTGATATTTCATCTTCCACACACAATCATGCATTTGTCTTCAGCTGGAGACACAGGGTGAAGTCAAAGTCAGAAGACTGATCTCCACGGTCAAGTAATCAAGATAATTTTAGCTTATAAACCGACGTTTGGCTCTACTCTGGCTGACTTAAGAAAGATTTTAAGTTTTTGCATCAGTCAGAAGGCTGGGGAATATCAGCATCCTCATTTCCACACTGGAAAGTCACTCCCAGACCGAGTAGCTGGAACTGGCCATGGCAGCACTGGGATGTCAGCAGCCAACCAGCATATCCCATCACCAGCATGCTCTTATATCAGGTAGGTTTTTAACTGTCCCTTGACACTTTAAGCAGTTAGGTCCCTCTCTTACTTTCACAAGTTACCCAATACTTCAACAGCTTAAGTTCTACTAATCTGCTTGAATCATTTTTGGCAAGTAGCAGGAACAGTGAATCATCTTATATTATCCCAGAGAGACTTCATAAATAAATCCTCCTATCCGAACAGAACTTGCTGAAGGCTTTTTATATGAAGGAAACTATTTTGGTCCTGTAAATAACTAACAATGATTCAGTCCAATAAATGAGACATTTGCTTTTTCATGCTGATCTTTACTAGGGAATGATAGGGCTGCTATATTTCTATACACCTCCAGATTTCATTCATTCCCGTCCAGCAATGTACCCAAAGAGAGAGGAAGAATTAACACAAACTCTTTTCTTCTACAGATTTTCAATGCAGTCCTATGTATCCCTCATTTTTATTTTAAAAGCCTTCAAAGCAGAGGTGACTAAGCAGCCATTACCTCAGACTTCAACATAAAATTAGAGACGTTATAACAATTATGTCAATTAAATTAGCCAGACATCTTAGCAATTCTGATTATAACCAGATATTCAATTTCAGACTAATCTGAATTGCAATCATAGCCCATATTTACATCTTAGATGAATGCCAGATAGAAATGTCAATTAATTTGTATATATTGTTTGAAAGGCCAATTAAAATTGTCAGGCACAGTGCTAGACAGTATCTGTGCAAGTGGTAAATAATCCAATTTCTTCTTAAAGGATGAATTTGCCTATTTCTGATGCATTTTGAGATTTTTTCTTTGCTTATTATTTTGAAGATGGAAAAAAGCAAATGCACCTATTTCAGTCAAAAGCCTCAGTTTTGTTAAGAATGTTAAAGAAGCTCTTGAATCCAGTAAGCATATAATATGCATACTGATGGCATATTAACTCTAATAATTAGTCTTTGTTAGCAAAGTAAGCTGTACAAATTTTGCTTAAGTATAAAAGTCATTAAACAATGAGCATCTGTCATACAACGGCGCAATACATCATGCACAAAATCTCTAGTCCATTCAGTCAATGGTAAAGATCCTCTCCCTCTGTCTATGATAGGATTTCTGAGTAATGAATAGGGCTTTCTCTTCAGCATAATCCTTTCCTAATTTAGTGTCAGGATTTTATTATGTAATTCTTTTTATTCTGGAACTGAAATAACTACAAATCTCTCTTAGCAAAAAATATAACATTAATAATACTTTCTGGTTGACACACGAGTTTTGTAAACACTATTTGCTTTTCTTTGCAGAAAAGAATAGCAACAAACACTTTCTCTTTGTCATCTAATGTCCTTATATACTTACATCAATAAAGACTATCTGTAAAATTGCAGCTGACATGTGAATACCATGTTGGAACATCCACGGCTCACTTGGAGTTTGTGGAGAACTAAACAGCCTGTCAAGCTGTTTAGTGGTAAATTGGATATCTTATTGTTCTGAACAGGATTGAAACAGGACACATATTGTTGCACAGAATTAGGAGAGGCAATGTACGTTACTCAATTTTAAAAGGAAGAGAAAGAAAGAACTGAGCCTAAAACAAAAAAGGGGAATTACAGTCTCTCACCTAAAACCCCTCCACAAGCAAAGAGGGACTTTTTTCCCTTATTAATCACAGATTCATAGAGTGGTTTGGGTTGGAAAGGACGTTAAAGATCACCTAGTTTCAAACCCTCTGCCATGGGCAGGGATACTTTCCACTAGAGCAGATTGCTCCAAGCCCCATCCAACCTCATCAACACTGCCAGGGATGGGGCAGCCACAGCTTCTCTGGGCAACCTGTGCCAGTGTCTCACCACCCTCATATTAAAGAGCCTCTCCCTAATACCTTATCTAAACCTAGTCTCTCTCAGTTTTAAACCATTCCCCATTTTACACATATACAGGTAAGGACAAAATGATATCTCTGATATTTCTGCAAAAAAAAATCACCACTGGAGAGTAAACAGGTAGAAATACTTTCTCCCTGGTTGCATCTAGCAAACCTACAGCACAATACTGACCATTTCAGGTCCAGGTGAGAAAAGCATAGGCTTTTACATGCAGGTTTGCAGTTCTGCACCTATTGGGAGGATGGGGGAACAACCAACCTTCTACATCCATACCGCAAACTACCATCAGCAGCAACAATGTGGAAGTTTTCAAAGTTTCCACATATCAAATAACCCTAAGCGAAACGACACACACAAAAAAACCCCACCACCCTAAAGTATCAGTAGTTCTAAATTTGCCAACTTCATTCCTATTTCTGTCCCCAGCGCTACAAAAATAACTACTGCTCAGAGCACAACATTACAGGGTTGCTGCCCTTACTAACTGGTAAAGCAGGTGACTAGAACTAAGCAATGCCCTGCATACAGATTCCACTGTGCAAACCTATTTCTTCTGGGTTTTTATGTAAGTTCAATTGCGTAACTTATTGTGCATAGCTACATATGAACATGATTTTGGATAGTGAAAATACGGCTTTGTTACATGCAGTTTTAAAGGGAAAGAAATCTATTTTGACAAGGGACTCAAGAGCAATATTTTTAGATTTCACATATGCTACAGCATCTCAGCCAAAAAAGGAAAGCAGCAGAATACTTCGAAGCTGAAATATCAGTGTATTTGTGCTCCATATTCCTGACTCATTAAAATCTCAAATTACTCAACTTCAATCTTCCACACAGTTAGACAATGCTTATTTTTTTTTTTTGCTTTATGCATTTTCTCATCTGCAGTAAAAATGCTTCGTTCCATGTTCTTCCTGTATGAGCCCTAAATAACTTTTCCATTAAAAGCAATTCTCTACCAGCACAATTCACATTGCACCATCTTTCTGCTGAGCCTTTTTTTTTTTTTTCCTTTAAAATAGATCTGGAATGTCAGATCAGACCAGTCAGCTACTTGGTTCAATATTCTATCCCTGACAACAGGGACTTATAAACTCTGTAGTAAAGGTTCAGGAAACCACCATACAATAACCTGCTCTTGTGGAAGTTTTTCCACACTACTCATTCATTTACAACTAGTCAGCCTCTGGGCATAAAAGTTTATATCCATAATCTCCACCACTTGCTATAATTGAAGCCTCCTTTTGCTGCCTTCACCTGTTATTTCCACCATCTTCAGTATATATGATTTCTTAGAGTAGCTTCACACAATTCACAATGTAACTTCAGTGCAGTTTTTGCTACTTTTTTGTGGAGGCCATACCCACATTGATGCTCCCACTGTCACCTCCAGGAACACGTTCTAAGGACTTGGATGCTCAGACAGACCAAAGGCACGCCTTTGAACGAAGATTTGGCAGGATTCAAGACTGTATGCAAGCAGATGGCCCATTTACCACCAGGCTTAACCAACGGCTGAACTATGTACTGCTAATGAGGTCTTGTCACACATCAACTGTAAAACCGCCCATGAGCCCTTGGCAGGATTAGCTGACCTACCCACATTTCTTAGATGCACAGAACACAACTGCTGCTTATAGTATTTCAAACACAACAGTAAGAAATTCAATGATTCCTAGCTCTTGGGCCTTCCCAAAATCATTTTAAACACTCAACTGTCCAACCATGTATAAAATGGCCTTGAGGCTGCAAAACAATTGATGACATGTAAGTCATATGAGCAAATAGTATTGAACGTAAGCCTTTAATGGCTTGGAGCTTTCTGAATAAGATAAATCACTATTCAAATAAGGTGGAAAGCACACTCCTAGGCTGAAAATATCCAAAACACAATCTCTAACTTGAATCCAGTGTAAACAGTACACTAAAAACAGATTTTCACACACAAACTGTGAAAATCAGACATGCTGGAGCTTCTTTGCCTTTAACAAAACAATGTAAACCTGGAAAGTGTGACTTTCCAGTGAAAGTAAATCAGGCTAATACCAGAAATCACCATAATATATTTTACAAACTATTAAAAATGTCAACCCCTGATCCGTGCTGTGGCTTTGGATGTGAAAGGCAAAATGAAGGGCCTCCACATAAGGGCAGAATTCAGTGTTTAAGTAAGTTTCACCTCAGCACTGACGGTATGCAAATCAAAGGAATTAACCAGGTCTCATCAAGGTTCACTCTCATTTATAGTTTTGCTTTCACTTTTTCTCTGAATCTGTTGAAGATAAAGATCAAAAAGGAGAACAAGCTGGAAGATCCCAGCCTTTTATCCACAATCTGCTTTTCAGTAAAATTCAGATGGGACAATAGTGCCAGAGCTGATGACAGCCACTCCAAGACAGCCCAAGACTCCACTGACTCAGTCTAAGGATGCATTCTAACTCCAATTCCTCCCTGAATACAGCATAATCCATCACCAGTTCATTTTGCAGCATAAAATAGAGTATGATGCTTCCTCAACAAGATACCTGAATGTTTTCATTTCAGCTCTCACTCTTTCAATTAGAGCCAGTAACTAAATGGAGAAAAAAAACTCTCAATTCAACAGTTTTGTTTGGGCTTTGATGACAAAGCTTTTGATGTCATGATGTGTTGGGCTACTCTTTGCTTAATGAAGTCAAGTGTAAGTCGGTTATCTGAATCTTTTTAACATTCTCTTTACAGAATTGCTTCAGCAGATACTATTTCCCTAAACAATGGCTGAGACTAAGAACAATACCTTCGACATCACATAGGAAAGCCACCAGCATGATGCACTAGACACTAAGTACTCTTAACAGAGCTGGTAACTTCTCATTATGGCACTCTAATCATTCAATACAAAGAGGCAGTATCTCTGCAGCCTGTGCACTACTGTTTATCCCTTCTCACCTCATTATTGCTTTCCAACTAAATACATTCTAATTTTTGCAAGTCTACATCTAACTCACCTTGCTACTTCCAAAGGCAATTTCTCACTATGACACCTGCTACAGAAAGCAAGCACAGAGCTGATGCTTGGCAAAGCCTGGGATGAGCACCGGAATATCTGCATCAGCCGTACTTCTAAGTTAAAATTTTCCTTCTGCTCAACCTTTTCTGCTAAAAAAAGAAATGGCCAAAGTCAAATTCACAAGCTCAGAGCCTTTCCATCAGGGAAGAAATAAAAGCCTAGTTCATTCACTTGATTAAACCCAATGTGATTCTCCCTTTGCAATCTTGGTGGTGACACCTGGAATGAATTTTTTTCTTAATTTGGTTCAAAACCACAGAAAACCTGAAGCAGGTCTCTAGAAATCATCCAAGACTGGTTCTGGAGACCACTGTTTTCCATTATACATGTTGAAAAGGGGCTTTTGATGGCCAGTTCTTGCTCTTTGCATTACTTGATTCTATCCATTACTTCTGCAGCACAGAAGGGCACAAAAAAATTACCAGAAAGAAACACTGCAGCCTTTAATGTCAATGAACATCAAGCAAGTAGAGATTTTGCACACAGCAATGTGTGTTTCCAAGTTCAAATGTTCAGGTTCTTATTTGGAATGTTCACAGGCTTGTTTATTATGCAATTATATATAAAAAAATTAATTGCTCTGTTAGCCATCAAAACTTTCGACCTTTCTCAGCCATTACTCCCCTTAAAAGAAAGGTCAACACTGCCTATGTAAGGAACACAGAAATTCTCTCTTAAAGCAGGTGGCATTGGCACGTATTTACACACTCAGAACCTGTTCAATGTTTTCAGAAACAGCCAGTGTGAATCTCTGGACACAATTTCCTTTCAAGCAAGGCAGTGCTACCATGACATTTAATATCCTTCAGCCTTTGCTAAAGGCTTGCCAACCCCTTGACCTCTGTCCACTCTTCTCTAATCTCTGCCCAGTTCAATCACGCGCCAGTTACTTTCAGCACAGTAAGCCTTGTTTATACCTTTCTTGTCTCTAAAACACAGGCAATCTGACTGTCTTTTTCACAATTTAACCTCTTCATGCTTCCCTGGATTTTTGACACTTGTTTTTCTGCTAGGCTCTGCCATGTGACCACAAAGCTCACCAGTGATCCTTACCTTATGGTCCCCATGCAGATATTTGACAGAGCTCCAGGATTTCAACCACATTCCATCATCCAGCATTTCAGCCACACCCAGGCAGCCTGTGTTGATAAAGAATTAGCCATGACCCCAAAAAGTGCCTCTCTTAGGAGAGCTTTACACGGGAAGAGACCTGGCCCTTTCAGCAGTACCACTGAATCATGGTCATGACAGGTCCTTTTCACCATGACCTGCTATGAAAAGGCATAGCCTCGTCACCTGGAGTCTCTCATATCTGAATTCTGAGCACCCAGCTCTTGGGTTTGGAGTGATTCACAGGAGGAAACATCCCTAACTCCCTTCTTTCCTTCTTGAACATGTGTTCAAAAACGTGAAAGGCCAGAGTCAGACATGCTATTGAGAAGCCCTGAATTCAATCCATGGTTTGTAAAAGAAAGCCGTTATACCATTATGGAGGAAAACAAAAGATAAAAACACTTGAAAGTATTTCTTCTCTTTCCATATACAGAGAAAGTAACTCACTTTGTCTCCAGTCTCTATTCAGTCCTGTCAGATAGGCACTTTCTGAAAACACAGCTGCCCCATACCACACATGAACTACTGACAAAATAGGCTGCATTTAAGAAAGAAAAAAAAAAAAAAGAAAAAACTTACTCCTGTTTTTTATTGGGTTTAGAAATCAGACAGGCGTTTTAGTTTGCAGACTCAGGTTTAAACCTGGATATTCAGTCAGAAGAACAGCCCTAAAATCGGAGAGACACTTGGGCAGCTGGCTGCTGGATGAATGTGAAGAAAGGAGAACATAAACCCAAAGTCTGCTTCTCTGGAAACAAATCATTTATTATTCCTTTGCAAACTAACCTCCAAATGGGTTCTGGCTAGCACGTTAAGCAGCACAACCTGCATCTGCCAGCTCCAGTCAAATTAACACAGAGCCCCATGACAGTGACTAAGAGCAAGCATAGAAACTGGCCTGAATACAGAAGTGCTCACAGTTTTTCAAGAAAAGGATAATGAGTAATTTGTAGGAGTTAGTTGTCAAATTATATTTTATTTTTTGTATGCAAGCTAATAATAGGCTTAAGCCTGTAACTTGCACTTGGAATAATGATTAAAGGAGCAAGCTGCAGTGGCTTTTGTCTGTAGGACTCTCAGCTGAACTTCACTTCTAGTCAGAGCAAATCCTAAGAGGTATCTTGGAGTGGATATTATGAATCACCAGGTTTTTTTAAAGCAAGAAGGGTAATGCAGATTGGCAACAACCTTATTTTAAGAGCTAAAACCTATCATGATGTAAAATCACTGCCGACCCATAGGAAGCCACTGGCATAGCCACTGATTAAAAGAAGCTCATAAAACACATTCAGTGATGTTACATCCTTAACTCTTAATGAGCTTTTGCCATTTTCGATGATAGAATGTACTACAGTTTAAGTCTCCCTACTTGCACAAATAATTTTTGAAAGTGTCTTAAAACATGAAGATCTAAATCTTTTTCATTATTAATACCACTATATTACAAAGACAATGCAGTAGATTTATTAAAGAAGTTAATGCAGAGCTATTTGTGAATCTAAAATAGTGACCTACCTGGATCCATATAAAAAACGGAAATGAATTTTAATGAGTGATGCAGCAAGCCTAGGATGGGTCAGGCAGTAAAAATTAACACCCTTACAGAAAACAATGATCAAGTGATTTTTGCTTTTGTAAAACCTTAACTAATAAACCATTGTCTGAACAACTAAACCATGTGGCGAAAGAGGCAAAAATTCAATACTCAACCTAATTTAAGCCTTGTCCACACATCAAATTTACATTATGGTAATAGAATTGGTTTAGAAAGAGCAACTAGCAGTGAATACACTGAAATTGTTTCAAGAAATCTTTATAGCAAATTACCTTACACAGTACTCTTCCAGCAGTTCAGTTGAAAAGAGGTTTTTGCCTGTTTTAAAAAGATACTAGGGTTTAATGCCACTCATAAGCAAGGCTCATACCCTGTGGGAGCTATATAGGACTGAAGTGCTGTGTACTGGGACTCCCTATTAACCTCCGTCTGCCTTTCACCTATTTCTGGTACAGTGGACAGTCACAGGGACTAGCTGAGTTTTTTCAATGGTTTTGCCATAGACACAGTCTTCGAAGCACACAGGAAAATGAAAACTTAAAGAGAAACAACTACAGACATTTTATGTAAAAATAATCCTCTTCCAGTGGCAACAACCAGGCTTTGGGCAAATTCTACTGTCAGATTAACCTTTGGTTACTTTGCATACCCAAATCTATTAATCACAAAAAAAATCAAAACCATAATACTTAGCATCAGAAACAAAGTGTGAATCTTTGCGTGGAACTAAGTCATTATCTCTTTCAAAACACTTTTATTCAGTAAAATACCCACTGCCATTATAAATTGCTGAAGTGGAAAAAGGAGTCTGAAACAAAGGCACACAAATTTTACAGCATTTTGTTTCGCTGCTGTTAAGTACAAACACTTTCAGCCTGCAACTGAAAGAATAATATGTCAGAGGAAAACAGGAAGAAAAACAAATTCAGCCTCCCTTCTTTAAAGATATTTTATAACTTTTATACTTCTTATCTACAATAAACACATCTTAGACCATTGCAATAATACCTCACTAAGTTATTTTAACTAAATGAAAAGACTGATTGTAAGGCTTTGATAATTTTGCAAAATGAAAAAATACACAAAATCCCATCATGAATCTTTATGTTGATGTCTTTATTGCAGACTAAAAAATGAACTTCATTGTTTACATGTTACAAACAGGTATGTGTTTATTTTATGAGGTTGTGCCAAAAAGAAGTCCATCATTATAGCAGTAAGGAACCCCTAGCACTGCTTAGATTTTACTTTATTCACATCAGAAAGCAAAAATGAATATAAACTAACACCATCATTCAAGCACAGAGGTTACTTCAAGGTTGTTCAACACAAGAACTGCACGTTTCATCAGAAACTTGCTCAGTAAAACGCATTCAGTCTATCATATGCTGAATCAAACTTATGGCTGCTTGACACCATTATGATCAAGTAACTGGCTTACTCCTGACTGCAACACTTTTCATCTCTTATCTGAAAAACTAAAGCAAGCAAACAAGGTAGGTAACTCAGACCCTTGTTATAAATATGTATTTGCCTTTACTTATTCATGAGCTCCCTGTTATTTACCTTGCCATGCCTATCCTTTGTCCCAAAAGTCACAAACATGGCTAGTACAACCACACTGATTTCAGTGGGATTTCTTCCAGTTTGCTAACTCAACAGGGCTCGGATACTGTGGGGTCAGAGGAAAACCAGTCACGACTCAGAAAAGGACAACCTTGCTTACACCTTACCTTAGGAACACTGTACACTTACTGCAGTGGATGCTCAGTCAAAGGACATCCGTATGAGATTCCAGTCTCCAAGTCTGGAACCATAGGAATGTCTACAACTGGCCTTTGAAGGAAGATTGGCTTATGCAGTAAAAGAAGAAGAATGACTAAGTATTGGAAGTCTCACCGCTTCATCACTTGGCTACAAAAACCATGAACACAACAGCAATGAGCCTGCAGCAAGGATCATGGCAGCTTAAAACCTGCAGCCCCCCAAGCTGCAGTGACTGTGTTTATTAGAACATACCTACCGCTGTCATCAGTAACACAATTTCACTCTGTCTCTAATCACATTTTAATTTTAAAATAACGCATTTCCAATGGTGCATTTCTATTTCTTCCTATTTTACATGGGATTTGCATTTCTTTGAAGCAACTGGCTTCTCTGGGCTCACACACTTCATTTGAGTCATACATTAAAACCTGTTCTGCTGTTAAAACAGCCATTCCTTTTTAATAATATCCAACAAGAACCAGAAATGCAAATGCACCAAAGTAAAAAGGGTAAGTTTGCATCAAATTTGACACAGACATAAAATAACGAGCAAATATAAATGCATCAAAAATTGGCACTGAAAGGCACTTTTCTTCCAGGTTCTAGCTCTTGTTTTGCTGCACTTGATTGATTGCCTAGAAACTACAATAAATGAAGCTCTATGAATACAACACCTAGAAAAATTACTGCAGCATGGAACAGGTAATTTGCATTCTATTTTTAGCACATATGCATATGTTAGTGCTGACATGAAAAGCTATTAGAAATGCCTAAAAGCATCTCAAAAAAGCTTTTGCAAGTAAGTTTTTCATGGTAAACACAAAATGAAATACTAGAAGTTTGTATTGTGGAGGGGCTTACATCTCAGCCTGTTCAGCATAGCTTATCCACAAGTGCACTATGGGTTTTATCGTAGCCAGTGGATGGGAATATCTTGAAGCTACCAGCTTTAGACAAATGCATAAACATTTATTTGTTTGTATTTAAGGAACAAATGGAGATATATTCCTCGACTGGTAGATTAAAAGGTACAAGATTAGAACTTGCCTCTCCTCCCTGCAGAGTAGGGAATACAAAATGACTCGCTAAGGGACAGATAAATCAGTATCATTTCTAGAAGGAAAACACCAAGCTGACACTACTAAGGAAGAAGTTAGAAAATAAATGTAATTAAGTCTACAGTGTCTTTTTTGTCTAGCATGCACCTAAGATGGAATGGTACTGGATTTCCACAAACTCGGGAAGATACTTGCTTTCCATGCCACACTTTTTTATTATCACTGTACTAATTCCTTCAACTGTGTTTCAGGCATTTCAGGAGAAAGAGTAGCAGCACAGCACTGTTTGGAGGGCAGAATTCAGCAGAGCAAGCTGTCAACTCTGCAGCCAGGTCCCCTGCCATGCCTTGGCGGGCATGAATCAAAGCAGCATCTCATCAGCAAAACCAAACGCAGTCCCCAGCCACAGTAGGGCTCCCCACAGAGGCAGAGCACCAGCAAACCATGCAGGGGAAGCACTACAGACACCCCACCAACAGGGAAGATTTCCTGAAGGGCTAATGTTTTATGAGCTTGAGAATCAGAGCAAACCAATAAAGCCTGCCTTCCCAAGACATTTGTAAAATTAAACCTAATATGGTTTCAAATACATAAAGAAAGCAAACAGGAGAGGAAAAACAAAAACTCATTTTCCCTCAATCTCTCAAACTGCAGTAATCCAAGAGACTACACAGAACAGACATGCTGTAAACTGAATTTAGGCAGACACTGTTGAGATTTAGGATGATGCTGTTCTTTCAGTAAAACCTTGAATAAAAATGTACTGACGCCTTTTTCTTGTTAGGTAACCAATTTGCATTGCTACTAGCTAGCCACACAGCTCAGAAAACTTTGCTTCACATTTCAAATTCATACATCCTGCCAAAATGTATTTGAAGTGTAGGTGTAAGGAGACAAAAATACAGCCTTTTCATTTCTGAAAAGGAAGATGAAAAAGGAAAAATATGACTTAAACTGTGGAACATAATTAATCATTCAGGTTCATAAAAAAGGTGAAGAAATACAATATAATCAATCCTCCATAGAAATCAATTCTGCTTCATAAAAAAATCATTGCCGGATTTGCTCTTCCCATTTGCCTTCAGATTTGCTACCAGCTATGGCTGATAATACTAATGAAATGAGGAGAAAGTAACATTATCACCTTACTACTTTTTGTGGAAGAAGTAACACACAACAGTGAATGTCCTCTCAACAAAGCCCCTAGGAGCTTCCAATGCTTTATCTGTCTAGTTTGAGTATCCCACTGGCACTACAAGAAGTTTATCTACTGAGTACACATGGGTATGCACCTGAACCACAACAGTCCTTTCAGCAGTGGAGATGACCGTGCTTCTGTCAGGGTGGTCTTGATATGAAGCAGTGATCTGGGATTCATCTTGTGCTACCAAGCAGACAGAATAGATAGTCAAGAACTTTTTTGGACTATTACAGCTTTTGGACTAAGCTTTTCAAGGGCAGTAAGTAGAAATACTTGAGGTCTTGTGACTGCTGTCTGATTTAGAGTAACTGAAACTATCTCACTGTATCTTAGACGAGGCAAAGCAACTGAAATTACCTTGGTTCCATTAACCCAACAACCACTTGGATTATATGATTCAGAAACTGTGCTTTTTCAGACTTCTAATTTCTGCAAACTGGAAAGTTTTATGACAGTAACACACATCATGATACAGATCTTAACAGCCTGACAAAGAAATGCAGTTGATGTTTCCCACATCTTACTTCAATCACTTTGCCTTCAATTAGAACATGTGGATATGAATATGTGAGCAACTAAGAAGTATGGACAAGAAGTATGCAGATGTAGTGACAGGACAAATGCAAATGGACTTAAACTGAAAGAGGGTAGATTTAGATTAGATACTAGGAATAAATTCTTCACTCTGAGGGCAGTAAGGCACTGGCACAGGTTGTCTGGAGAAGCTGTGGCTGCCCATCCCTGGCAGTGCTCAAGGCCAGGTTGGACAGGGCTTTGAGCAACCTCGTCTGGTTTGGGTAGGTAGGGACACCTTCCACTATTCTATGATTCTGTGATCTTCCCACTGATACATAAAGCTTCAATTTAAGATTTTCATACAGAGTTTCTTACTGCACCATAATCCTGAATAAACATTTCTTAGAGTATTCTGCTACTAACTTCACAAAGTATCATAAATACTTAACCAACAAACCAGTTATCAAATCTTCACCACCACAGTATCCAAGTAGTCATTAGCAGAATTTCGACTTGCAATATTGTATCAAGCTAGTAAATGGAAAAAAAAATACCACAAACAAAACAAGCCCTATTCCTGAAGGAAGTCTATGGTGCAGGCAACAACTGAGAACATGTTATGAAGACTCTCTACCCATGTACCTTTCAGGAATGTAATCTTTCTATGAAATACGTGATTCCCATTTATGCTCTACATTCAGTGAGGATGCCATCTTCAGATAGAAATGGCAGCTTTAGTAAGATACAGCAAGAGAAATCCAAGAGCTCACTGTTTTGACCTCTTTAGAGTTCCTAAGATGTAAGGCAGTTTGTCATTCTGAAGTTGAAGCCATGTACTAGGGGAAAAAAAAATAAATGTAGCATGTATTTAATGACTAAGTAAGGCAACAAAGTGAAAGAATTTGCACCTCTCATTGCGCTAAGGGCATTTTACAGAACACTCCCTGAAAGTTCTATTTGGAACCATTACATAATTCTATTATCTTTTTAGAAAGTGTGTAACTGGGAATCTGCATGCAACTGGTGCCTACTCATAAATAATGGACTTACAGTTTTTCCTAACTACTACATGTTACGCTACAAGGAAACCCTGTTTTCTGAATGATTTGAGTAGAGCCATTGAATATCCATCCTTTGGTAGCATTTGTATCAGCAAAAATGGTAGGAAACAGCATATGCAACAGTTCCTCACTGATGTTAGGGAAAAAAAGAAAAGATTACGGACCCAAATTATTATTACAGTCTCCTATTTTAGAAAAGAAAACTATTTCAGAATTGCAGACTGGTGAAACAGCCATACCACCCTTATTAGCTACATGTACAGATTTGGCTTGGAATATTTCCATTTTCTCTGGTGACACTCAGACTGCAGAGACTGACCCCACATTAGCACAGTTGTCGCTGAGAATTACAGGACCACACCAGTTCCAAGGAGTACTATCCAAGTTACATTAAGACTTTACATTTTTCTCCTGGTTTAATATTCACTCAGATAAGAACAGAACAGAATGAATTTTCAAATACAACATCAGTAAAGGACATTAGTAAACACTAGTAAGACAATACCATTGAGCTGTAGGCACTGAAATTCTACACACATACTAATAGCACCATATGTATCTGGAAAAAGACTACATGCTCTCAAGCCTTCTCCCCCTGATCTGCATTAAATCAAAATACTGATGGAATTCTAAACTTTGTAGTTAGCTTATTTAAAGACAAGTGCATTCAAGGTCTAAACTTATGTTTCAAGTAAGACAATTTGGAGGCAGAAAACTAGAATTGCATAGTAATCTAATTCATCACTATGCAATGTACAGAAGTTAATAAAAGGAGGCAAACTAACTGCTCTTTTTATGCCAGCATGCCCATCTTCTCTGTATTGTTCATTATGCAGTTTTACTCTCGAATATACTAGGGCAGATTGGGAATTCATCAAGCCACAGACCAGAACTCCAACACTACCAAGGCAGTGCAATCAGGCAGTGCCAACTGAAGAGAGAAGGAAAGTGAATGCAGAAGGCACGGAGCAACACCACCTGCTACTTTCACAGTACATCTTCAGAGAGCAAGACCAAACAGCTCTTGGAAGTAAGAGCTGCAGACAAGTCAAGCGGGGAATTAAGATGCTAATCCCAGAGGAGCAAGGTGTCCCCACAGCTGCAGAAACCAACTGGAATTTCAGAAATATTATTCTGTTTAACCAGTAACAAACATTATTTATTATTTAATTAATATAGAACACTACCTGTGGGGTAAGATAAAACCCAAGTAATCAGTATATAGGATTTCTGCATTTCTTTTTAGGTCACATGTAAAGGCAACTCTGTCATATAAATGACCCAGCTGCATGTGAGGGTCAATAGCTGCTGTTCTGCACCCAGCTGCAGGGGTCAGGCACCCACAAATGACGTGCTGTCATGCTCACAGACCTCCAGACGTTTCTCTCTTGATTTGTGCATAAGGCTATGTCTACCAGGGAAGCAGACAGCAGCACTTACCTACAACAGAAGAGCCCATGCAGGTAATAATCCTATGGGAAGCAGGCCAGGTAAATAGGCACTTATTTCTTAACTGTACAATACAATATTTTGCAGGAGATACTCTACTGGTTACCAGGTTTGTTATGTTCAAATTCAAGTGTCATACTCTTTGTAATCACACAGTTGAGTCATTTGTTAGCTTGACTGCACAAGCAGCAAAGCTGTTTAAGTAATGGGCAGAGTATGATAAGAGAGTAATTTAACCATCTTTAAATTACAAACGCATCCTGTGCTTTTTCACCATAAACAAAAATTAAATTCAGCCTAGAATCTACCTGTTGTTTATTGATTTCTTCATTTATTCACAAAAGGTACTGTGCTTAAACAAAGTGAGTATACTTCCACAGTCACCGGCTATAGGGTGATACAGTTACAGGGTGGTACCTTCAAGACATTAGCCTCTGAAACTTTAGATATAAATTCTGCTGAAGGAGTTAAGTTTCATCAACAATCCACAGTACCATCACACACAAACCCAAGGTCACAAAAATGAGGCAACAGGGAATTGCAATATATTTCCTAAACATCAGGTAAAGGATTCTTATGGCAAGCTTAAAATTAACTAAAATAGTGACAGTCTCACTCATTTGTAGAGAACAGCCTCTTAGGAAAAGAATCCACATTATATCCTTTGATCTTTTGTGCAGCTCAAAGCTGGCGATGGCTTCACCAATAATACTTTTAAGCACACAAATGCAACTCCCAGAGCTTTCACTCTTGTCAGATAATAAGTCAATATTAAATATTATCAGTCATCTCTGTAGGAAATGCTAAAGAGTAAACTAGTAACTTAGGTTCAGTATGACAATAAAAGGACAGAGCAGTAATTGCAATGCCTGATTTTTCCTTACAGTACAGACATCAAAGCTGAGATTCACAAAGAGTCAGGAGGACAAATAAGCTTCACAATAAAGATAAGATATTCCCACGCATTCTGTGAACAGCCGACCCATTTCCTATCCAAGACACTCATATACCAAAATCTTCCTCTCTTATCGGTGCACTAGTCGCATCATCACTGCCAACACCTGACAATGCTACAGAGGGTCAGAGGTACCTCATTCCCACTCTGCACACAAGGAACTCAGAGCTATCTGCAACAGAAACGCAATCTGAGGCTTCTGCAGCCCAGGCTAATTTATGGAAGATCCCTCTTTGTTAAGGAGACCTGTTACAATAGTACACAAAGTTTCTTGCATCATGGTATCTGTGGGTTAAGATCCCTGTGAAATACCGAACGACAGATCAGTTTGCAATTCAACCCCTTTGCCAGGACAGATTTATTTTCTAGTCGACACCAATTAACCCAGATAAATATTGGGGGGAGGAGAAAAGGGGGCAGGATAAAAAGAAGACAAAATACCCTCAAGCATTTTCTTCTGGGATAAAGTCTTACAAAGCAAAAATGTAGGACGTACCAGAGAATGACAGCATCAGAGGGAACAAGGCCAAAATATTAGCCATGGCATACTGATTTAGGAAGAAGGTGATGATAACTGCTTTTATACAGATACTTTAGCATACTGCTACCTGAGATTAATGAACAGAGATAAGATTTGGCAGTATCAGTTCTACCTGTTGCTCTGCTATGGCTCAAACACACACTTAGAAGCAGCTGCCTCCAAACATAGCAAGCACCAAGGGGAAAAAGGACCCCTGCAGTCCTAAACCTGCCAAAAACTAGATGCGGATGGAAAATTGATCTTCTGTCCTTCAAGTATCTGACTAAAGGAAAAAAAATGACTTCCTGAAAGTTATTAATTAAACTTACTAAGCAAAAAATTAATCCTTTGTGTGTGGCTATCACATTATCTTTCATTATTCAGAAGACTGAAATCAAACTGTTCTAACTCACTTCACCTTCATTTCCTCAGACTTGGAAAAGGGAGTACTGAAGTGCTACCCGCATCAGGCTAAGCCATTAACAGTGGCATCAGTTATTGCTAGTATTCTTGCTTCTGGGTTAATTCCTCTCAGACCTAAAGTCCAGCTTTCTTAAAAGCAGCCATTCATTCAATCAGTTCAGACAAAGCAAAAGGGACCTCATTCACAAGGTAAACACAAACGAAGCACAGAGCAGCATTTGGACCACGTCATCTGTAGTGAATGAAGTAACAGAAGGAACTTCAAAAATAGGAGCACAGCAGACTGCTAAGGACTCATCTTGGCAGCAGTTGTGTAAGAAAATGCCAAGCACAGCTTGTTACCTTCACCTCAAATGCAGCTGGGCAGCTGCTGCTGCAGAGGAAAGAGTTTGTGGCTGAGCACTGGCCCCAAACTTAGGTTGAAGGAGAAGGTTTGGACTGGAGCTGCTGTTCCAAAAGCCATTCCCCAGCAAGAGGTGCTCACAGCCCATGACATCTGCATAGTGCAGAAGGATGAGAAGGTCACCACCAGGTTCAAAGATTAAAAATGGCCAAAATTTTTAAAGATGAAAATCATGACGAGTCCCGTCCTACACTACCTACGAAAATGTCCTCAGGTACCTTGAGAAACACTAGTTTAAAACCACTACAGAAACAAAAATATGCACATTATAGGAACTGCTTTACATAGCTTTGCATGGCTTTCCTTGCAATGATAAAGGTGGTTGTTAATACTGTGCCTCTCAAGGAGATAATTACACCCATTACAACCAGCTACTGAAAATTATTTACTTGCTTGAGCATAAGAAAGGCAAGTTAGTATTATAATTTCTGTATAAAGAATCTTCTCCCTGACATTTCTAAGTGACCAAAGACTCCAAGGGCTCAGCTCTGCTCCATATTTGACAAGGAACGAACCTGAGAAGAGAATTTCACATGCTCCCCATTTGCCCATACATAGCTTCACACATGTACCCTACAAATGATAGCCAGCCATTCGTGCTTGCAAACACATTTGTTTTCTGCTGGCACAAGCAGAGTACATGCAGCTACCTTTTCTGTGCATTGGTGAGTATACAGAAAATTTAACACCATAAAAACATATCCCTCAGATTAGAAAATAGACTGCAACAAAGCAAGGATTGGCCGATTATCCCAATATGTGGTTTTAATTCCCTCTAACTCATGGCAGCCTGTTCATTTGCATCTTTCAGATGAGACCTTAAATATCCATAGCCTGTGTGCCTGCTTTGGACAAAGAAGATAGCTTGGGGCTTTTTGGAAAAAAAACAGATTCCTGCCTCGTTGTCCTTGGCTGCTACAGTCCTCTGAGGTGGCTGCAGTTCAGCAAAGCAGGCTTGCAGCCTGGGAATTAGGATGGAAATTGTTACATGAATGCAAATATTGTTCTAGGTCTTTTTTTAAAGTAGTAGCAAGAAAATCACAGAATCCTACCAAAAAGCACCTGTCCATTCACCTTAAAGCCCTTAAAAATTAAATGAGGTTCTAATTAAGGACCAATAAGTCATTCAAGAAAAAAAGAGTAGCCCAAAAGACCTCATTTAAGATTAAACAGATCAAATTACTAAATTACCACTCAAAACAAAGTTATCTAAATAGAAACCAAAGGGGTAAAGGGAAGATGGCAGAATTTAAAATGAGTGAGTGAAAAAGAAAAGCAGACAAAATGGAAGACTGTATAAGACCCTAGCATAGGAGCTGACCAGAGTTCATTATTGATTGAAATCCTCCCAGCTTGTTTTAACAAAAATGCATAACTGCAGTCTGAATGTATCCGGCTCTTTGTAGTGCATCCAGAGAGAACCCATCTTCTGCCCCCACCTCTTTTTTACACAGTAGCCACAATATGGCCCTTCGGATCTGACTACAGCAAAACAACAGTCAATCTTCATAGGAAATGGCAGCTTCAAAATTATGTCTCATGCCATCTTCTTACTTCAAATACAACAAACAGACCTTTAGTTATGCCACGCTTCTAAGGACACCAATTCCGAGGCACCAGGTTTAAATGTTAAACATTAGACATCACATCATTGTTTTTAAGCGGGAGAATTAAGTGGTTTAAGCTACTGCCACAGCTTACAACCAAACCACACCATGGAATGTGACAGTGTATCTGAAATGCTGTAATTTAGACTAAGTTGTCACTTCATACTACATCTAATCAGCTTCCTCAAACGTATCCCAACTACTTCTGCATTTGCAGAAGTCTGAATCCTCTGCCTTCACTTGTTCTTACAATAACCCTTTCCCAAGCCACAAGTCTGAGGATGAGGACAGGTGCAAAGTAAGCCTATTACTTAAAGAAAGGAAAATCACTTGTAATTACCAGTTTGCAGCCTCAGCTGCAGAAATACAGAGGCCTGTAATTTTGATCTTTGCCTGAAGATCTGCTTGGCACCAAGACAGTCTTCAGCAACAGCAGACTGTTTTAGACTACAGGGTGGCAGGAAGGTGACAACTGCAGAGTGTTTCAAGCAAGGAGGGCAGAACTAGGCTTCGGCCCCAGGCTGGGACAAGCCAGCAGCTCCTGCAGAAAGCCATCACACCCAGGGAGGCAGAGGCAGCCTGTCCTTACAGGAGGCTGCACCTACAAAAAACTTTAAACCACCTGAAGATTGTCTGTAAAATCACTTCCAACCCTGTGGCAACACATCCTAATTTCACTACTGAAGCCCAACTCTATTTCTCTCTTACTAGGAGAAGGATTTCTGCACAATAATGCAGAACTTGAACTGGTTGGTCACACACCAGGAAAGCTAACACTGGAGAAGGTTAAGAAGAACGGGCACAAACCACAACAAACAGTCCAAATAAATCATGGCTGTTTCATTAAACGCTAGCAGCCAACTGGAGAATTTAGAAGGTAAAAGCAGCAGTTGAAGTCACAGGCTCCGGGCTCAGATTTACTGTAACCAAAAAGTTTGTTTAGAAACAAACTGTCAAATATAGTGACCTGGCTGTTGTTCTGCCCTCACATGCTTATCATGTTTTGACTAAAGGGTTGTTTTCAAGGATGAGCAAGTTCCCAGCACAACCTCATTAAACACTCTGCCACCATTTTCATTAAAAAAGTGCACAAATGATACATCCTATAAATCCCATTTCTTTGAGGCAAGTATACTACAGAAATAATTTCTTCATATTAAATATTGGCATAGCAGTTCTAATAGAATTGGTATATAAACATTGTACTTAACATCTACCATTTTAATAACTATCCTTACTTCTACTGAACATGCAACTTGATTTAATAGAGTTGTGAAATTCCAATAAAGCTTGTGACTGGCATCCACCTCCCTCTACTTTATCCCATGTTAGGTTTCCTGTTTACCCTAATTTTGTAGAAATGGTAGCTTCAGTTTTCAAAAAAAGCAAAAGGGAGTTTGAACTTGAAAAACAATATGATAATACGCACCACAGTTTCAAGACAAGATAACAAGCACCTCCATTCACAACTGAAAGTGACTATTCCTACTCTGCAGGACACTTCCATAGCTAACCACCCACCCTCTCCTCTTTTTAAATATACTGCAGCTGGTCTCCAAGAGGTTCTAAATTAAGGCAGGAATGCAATATAAAGTACATGTGCATGAATTCAGATCTCTCCACACCCACTGAAATACATCTCCAAAGAAACAGAAGGACAGTACGGCACAGGATGGAGAAATCAGCACTTGCACTATATGATACTAATCTTACAAAGCAACTGGCAAACGCCTTTCAGGAGTTAACTAGTCTACCTCAACAACTTTAATCACCTTTGCTGCGAAAACTAACATTAAATAGCATGCATTTGGTTACAGCTTATGTTCTTTCATAGAGCAATAAGGTATTATAAAAATTCCAGAGAATACAAACCTGGAGATTGCAAATTATGCTCATAAACATATTTGTAAACAACATTACACGAAGCAAAGATAAGAAAATAATTACTTTAAAAGACTGTAGTATCAAAGAGACGAAAAGTGGAAAAATTCTCAGAAACAGACAATATTTACCTTAGAGTACCTCTGCATGTTGTAAGTTAAAATCAGATCAACGCACTGAAGGCCAAACCCAGCAACCAACATGCAATTTCTCTACTACTTGTGCGCTCTGGTTTTTACTTATTAATTCAAAGAGTAAAACAAAGCTTCCTGAAACAAAGTAAACCTCCTGTACACCTCCTGTGGATACTCTGACATATAAATAGAAGGCTCTGTGTTTCTCACACTTCCATTCCAACCAGACATACAACACAGACAAGTACGTGATGGAAGATGAGGCAAAGTATTTTACTAGCCATTTACCAACTGGCCACATATATTAACCTCACAGCCTGAGCCCGTGATCCCATTTACCTCCCCCAGACGGTAACCTCCCTTTTCACTTCTGTCTAGCACCCTCTATAAGCTTCTATTTATCTTCCCTTAATCTTCCCCTTGCTGCTAACATGTCCCCAGTTTCACCGGTAGCTTGTGATTCTGTACTTGCAACCAGTCATGGTTCAGCAAGGACTTCTCACCTCAGCCACTCCTATGGCTCACCCTATTCCCTTCACTGCTTTGACACACACTCTGCAGAGCCATAGTGCCAACTGCATCAAGACCTCATCCAGATACAAAACATCTCTGCAAAGTTTTCAAGCCAGATCAACTCCCTGGCACAGAGAGGTAGGGAGAGCACAACAGCAAGTGCCTGGGGAAAGGGAAAAGCACGAATCACTGCAGAAAGCATGCCTACCATCAAACCGAAGCCTTATCCTGGTCCCTCACTTCTCCCACCCTCCCAGCATTCCTGCCCTGACCATCACCCTCCACCTGGCAGCTCTTACCAGGAGTTCCTCTTTCTCCATGATCTAAATAAGTTTTTCTCAATAACGACATGCACAGGATACCTCAGCTTAAATCTCTGCCCTAAGAACTTATTTTCAACTGCTACAGCTCAAATAGCAGATTTTAAAGCTTTTAACTCATACATTTACTTCATTAAAGAGATGAAGTAAAAATAGATGAAGTCTGCATAGACTTACTCGCACATTACTCATACTAGCATATGTCCAAGTCATTGCTTATTTCTGTGCATATATAAACTGATGAAGGATGAGAAAAATTAAGTCATTATTTAAACAATATTAAGAAGTCAACTAGTGAAAACTTCCCAACTTAAGAAGCCATTATACAGTCTGATTCAAAAATTTTGACCTATATTGATATTACTTGGAGCTAAAATTAACTGGTTACTATACATTTACAGAAAATAAAGGAACTAGAAATCTAGTAGTACAGGTTAATCATACTGTCAACAAAACTTCTTTGCTGCAGAGCATAATCCACGCAGTGATCTAAGAATACATTATAGAGCATTTTATTAACCAAATGAACTTTGCAGGTTTTGTTTTATAAAACACTTCACCTGTAAGGCACTACACAACGTTACTTTTGAGGACAAGATATGCATGAGATACTGATTCATCATGCTGAACAGAGTAGATCCCTGTCCTATAAGGTTAATATACATTATTCATTTAAATTAAACTTTACCCTCAAGGCAGTGGGCTTACATTCATATTTCTGATATTAACATAGGCCCTGGTTTCAACTGCCACTGAAATCAGTGGAAAGATTCAGAAATGCTTCCAAGGGCTTTTGATTGAGCTCATGTAATACAGGATCCTATCTGAGCCTACTCATCACCCACCAGCAGTCTCCGGGGAAAGCAGAAAAGAAGGAACTACCAAGGACTCCAATTATAGAGCATGGCTTCAGGCCCCAGCAACTCGTCATCCAAGCTATATAACACTGAGTATTTGACCTTTCCTTTGTTGAAAAAGGCAGATTGAGGGAGGTGATCCTGCCCCTCTACTCCGCTCTCGTGAGACCTCACTTGGAATATTGTGTGCAGTTCTGGTGTCCTCAAC
>JASSUY010042401.1:0-11091 GCA_032466535.1 Forpus xanthops
GCAGTGCACCCCCCCCCCCCCCTTCTGGGTCTCTGCTCTCTGTTTTTGACATCCCGGACATGACATGCTGTGGTTTGGAATACCTCTTTGGTGAGTTTGGGTCAGGTGTCCTGTCTGTGCTTCCTCCCGGCTTCCTCTTGGCTTGCCCTCCTCCCTGGCAGAACATGAAACTCAGAAAGTCCTCTGCCAGCCTAAACATTCTAAGCCATAACTATAAGCACGGTTGGTATGAGCACTATTCCCAAGCCAAAACTCAAAAAACACAGTGTTGCACTAGCTACTATGAAAAGAGAAAAATGGCTGCTGCTGCTGAACCCATGATACCGTGACAAATAAACTCAGCTGTTCAGGTTCAAATAAATGTCCAGACTTCCACATGTCCACACCTCACTGCAGGATCATGCACTTGTTACCAGCCACTTTTTGTTCCCCCAGTCATTTCAATCTTCTTGGTCACTGACTGTGGTACTGATTGGAGGCTTTCATAGGCTGGATAGATAATACTACACTGTTTCTAACATCTTTATTGCATGCTGAGAACATCTGATATGTCAGGTTTGCTAAGTATGCGTAGATCAAAGGTAAACTTAACACTGAACTTACAGCCATGTATGATTTCTGTGAGCAACAGCTGCCTTATCAGAAGTCTAATAGCTTATGTTGTTGGATACCTGAGAATGCAAGCACACAAAAACCACAAGGGAATTTATACCCTAGTGTTTTGCTTTACTTGAGGTGGAATGTAGGATTTTGATATCTTCTGTAGGTTAGTTGATGATAATATCAATGTCTGGTGGACTTTGGCAAAGAGAAGGGAAAATAAAACCAAAGAGAAAGAGGCTTTTCCAAATATGTTATCATGAAAATGTGGCTTTGTTTCCTAAAGTGAAAGAAGAATGGAAGGAAAGAGTGACAAATACAGCTTTCAAATTCAGGTCTTTGGAGCATACTCTTCATCTCAATAGCTGTATGTAAATACCTTTGTTTTGGTAACGGCTGATTTTAGAGGACTCCTTTTGAAAACTCTCTCTTGGCTTCCGAGCAAATTCCTGTTGCAGTTGACTTACTGATGTGTGCTATTTCAGTACCAGTTAGATTCTTATTTAGAAAAATTAGAAAAAAATGTGTGTAAATTCTCCCAGGGCCAGAAAAAAGGATGAATAGAACATAAGCGCCAAAGTTTGAGTGAGTATGCATGATGGAAAAGAGGAGTTTGCAAAGTTCTTCAGATCAATCATAAATTCAGGAGAGGAAATAACATGAGTTATTTGCAACACCTCCCAGGTTCTGTGACCTGGTGCTGCAAAAGTCTCAGTGGTAAGGTTTGCAAAAGATGGATTTTGGGTATATTCTATTTTTTAGAACTAGATCCTCTTACTCCTATTGCTTATTTGCATCCTAATACTTGCAAGCAGAATGTGTAACACTCACTTGATGGTACACAGTTATATTCCTTTTGTATCAACACACACACAATATTTGAATTCCAAAAAGAGGGTTTTTTTTTTGCCTCAACCAGAAGGAAAATGCTTAACATGGTCTTGATATTAAAGGATACATGTGTTTAACTAAATGGGATTTAATGAAGGCTGAAGGTGAATACTGAGTCTAGTATTGCCAGTGAGGGTGGATTAATTAGTGAATAAACTATTAGTTTCTACGGAATTAGCAGCTGTTAGAGTTGAGCTGAACAGATCCTTCCTTAAATAATTATAAGGCTGCTGAGAATGATGCAGGATTTATGATGTGAGATAGCATGGATATAGTAAAATGGATATGGTATTTATTCAGGAAGGCAAATGCAGAACAGGTTCATTTCTCCCCCATATATCCTTCAGAACTCCCACTTCCCTCTTCACTTTTTAAACAATCCCGGCCTGCCAGTCTTCTTAAAATGCTTTTAGTTTTAAAATTCTAGATTTAACAATATTAACTATTTAAGATGTTAACAACATCTGTTGGCCTGGAAGCACTGCAAGTATTTTAGTGGAATCTCTTCTTTCATATTAAGATAGAAAATCCCTGTTTTAGAAGTTCTTCAGTTTGTAACCGCATAAATGGCATCAAGTACTTTTTCAGTTCAGCTCTATGTTTAACCTGGCTAATATTATGAACATCTGTATTGGTGCTTGGCTTCCAAGGACCAGAATTATCTGAGTTCGTGTTACTGATAAACACAGAGTAGAAAATGGAGAGGATGAAATCTCAGATACACCAGTTTAAGATCATAGAAACACATGGATGTAAGTTCAAGCACAGTCTATTAACATAAAGACATTAAGATTATGCAACTATTAACTTCCACTAAATATAAGCTGGTGATCTCCTAGATATTGAAAAAATGGTGACACACAAATTGGAAAGTTACAGAAGTTATTGTTTAATTAAACTATGCTGGCTTTTATTGTGGTTATTGTACTGAGACTATTTTTGTAGAATGAAGTAAAGGGATGCTAGATGTGTCACTAGTTTCTCCCCTTCAAGGAATCCTTCACTCGTATCTCAGTCTTGGCTTAATTCTTCAGCATCTGTTTGTCCTCTAGTTTTGGGGCAAGTCAACGTATATTACAAATTCCTGCTCTTAAAGCTTCACTTTTAATATTTTTTTTTTTTAATTTAAGTATCTATATTATAGAAGAAATAAAATAGTTGACAATGAACTGCTTGGTTATTTGCACTATGTTCTCTGTCTTCTACCAGTGGGAGAATAATGGGCCTTATTTATGTTTATATTTAAGAAAACCATTGAAGCTTGGACAAGATTTTCAACTCTAATGTTTTTTAATATTTTTTTTTTTTTTTTTTTTTTTTTGTTTTTTTGTTTTTTTTTTTTTTTATTAAGAGAACAGTTTAAAAACTGTAAGAGAAGACTTCAACAATTTATACAGAAAACTCCTACTTTTTTTGCATACAGTTAAAAAGACTCTTCATGGATATCCTGCCTTTGCAGGACAGCTGTCAGAACTACTGTTTAAGTAATATCGTCTAATTTAAATTAATTTCTTATGCTTTTTTTCATAATTGGAAATGGTCAACGTTGACATACCAGTTGAAACAATTTTCTTTGAGAATACATGTGGGTTTTTCTCAGTCTTCTGGGGGAGAAGGCAGGTTTGGGGCTTTAGTTTTAGTTTGGGTTTGTTTTTTTTTTTTACAGTAGAACTTAATCCGCTAGGGTTTTACTAATTTGCTCACATAAAATAGTACTTTAGAAACCTTTAATGTGTTTTTCATAAGTTTCAAAAACAAGGTTATTTTCTAACAGCAACTGCAAGCTCACTTACTTTGAAGTGCTATTAATACCTGAACTGTTTATCATCGATACAGTGACTTTTCTATGGGCCTAGTTCTGGATCATTGAAGTGAAAAGCTTTGCTGATGACTCCAGTGAGCCTCAGAACATCCATGCTACACCATGTTTATAGTATTTTCTCATTTGTAACAAGACAGTATAGGATCAAAACATATTTGATTCGTATTCTATAAATTTTAAAGCTCTCAACTTCTTACTGCGTTTCCACCTCCCACAGCGTTTGAAGTCTTCACTACTTGTGCTGATGTGGATTTGTAAAGTAATTATTAAAAGCCTTTGATATTTATAACAGATCTGAAACATTTCTACTGATTAATTATTTATTCCCCAAGTGGTTCAATCCTGCCAATTTGTAATAAATATTTAAGATTTCAATGGAATAAAGATGGATGGATTTGGGGTAGTGTTTTATTGTCTTTGTTTGTTTGGTTTTTCTTTGTTTTAATTTTCCCTTCATGGTTTTCAAGTTTGAAGAAAGAGGACTTCTACTAAGACTCAATGCATTTTTATCTATGTGTATTTTAATGTGTACTGTATATATTTGATTTAATGTTAATGGCATGTCCTTGAAATCAGCAAAACTAATCAGCTATTCTATCTCCACAAATACACATTAGGCCAGGCTGCGATCCTGCAACAGCTTGCACATGTCCATAATTTCACATACTCAAAATCTTAAACTGTAGCTGAATGGCTTCAGGAAGGATTATGAAGACTGATGAGGATACTTAGATATTGTGTTGGGAGAACTAGAACTTCAGAAAGTGAATTTAAAAAAATCCCAAGCTTGGTTGGAGGCCTCCTAGAGCTGGTTGGAAGCAGCTATGTACAATATATAACCTCTGTTTCCTCTGTGGAGCTTTAATGCTGTAGTCGGACCACTCATTGCAAAAGACGTGATTCTGCTTGAAATTCAGAAAGCAGAATCTTACCCTGAGAGTAATCCCTTAACCTTCTTTTCAGTACTCTCTGAAAGGATGGTAAGAGCTAATCACTGAATTTTCAGAGCATGACTGCTGTAGAAAGAGAGGGTAGTGTCAGCCTGGTACTGCACTTACATTGTTCCCTGATAGTTAAAATAGTAGGATGTGGAAAATATGGCTTTGTTATCTCACCTTCTTTTAAATAATTCAGGGTTAACTTAGCTGGACAGAAAGTAAGATAGAGCCAGGACACTTGCACACTGTGCTGGGAGCTGTCTTTCCACCCAGCTTGGGCCACTTCAGGATATTTTACCAGTCACAGAGAGCCTCTGGAGCAATTGTTTATTGGTCACTGTACACAACAGACAGATTGCTAAGATTAATTAGCTAGGAGGGTAAGTATTAATATACTCACCAGGTCCAATGAAGAGGCTGTGCCAACCCAAGAGCCGCCTGTGAATTGAGGAGGTATTAGCCTCTGCAGCTCTTTCGTATAGGGGAATCCTTCATGCTGTTGTGTTGCTGTCCATTCTTTGCATTTTTTTTTCCATATAAGATTTTTTACCCTTTTATGTTAGTATTTATACTCTTAAATCACTGAGCTCCTTACTGGCCTATCCTGACATTTACATTTCTGAATATGCCTTCATATGAAATTTTGTCTAGCTTACTTCTAAGTCACTTTTTGAATTCAAAGGTTTGAGACTTGAGATTTGTAGGAGGCTCATTTGTGCTTTCAGAGCTCCTTGATGAAAACAAGTATGCCAGCAAGGAAAGCTGTTTTGGCCAAAATATGGACTATTTTGACCTCTTTTATACTACCATTTCAGGGCTACCTGGGCATTGGCTAGGCTGATTCTCCTGGCATGCTCTTTCTGCTTTTGGAAAATAACATACACACATATTTTAAACATGGCTAAAAAATCCTCTCTATTTCAGTCAGTTAAGGCATTCTACAGCATAATTTTCTTTCATACCACTGTCAAGCACTGTCCTGTATTGTTATGGCAGCCATTCACAAAGCTATTCTGGGTCCTCTGCTTACAAAGTGCTTGCCAGCCTGGGAAAGATGCCGCTGTTAGCATCTAGGCATTCTAATGTTATTACTGCTTCTCTTTAAAAATCAAAGCTATCCTTTCCTTGAGAGATACTTAAAGTCGTGAAGCTAAGCTCAAAAAGGATGCCTAAATCATGTAGTCTTACCTACTCAGTATGACAGGCTTTCAAATTTTACACTGCTGTCTTACATCAAACCCAAAGGCTTGTTAAGGCTTGAAGTCTTACGCTGCTTGCGGTAGGATGTTATCTGCAATCTAGCTCAGTAGGTCACTTTTGCTTGAGATTTTTTTATGTGTGCAATGAAAACAGGTTATATGCAGCTTAAGAGTTTTCTATCCTTTCACCTCAGTATTTTTCCTCCTGAATCCTTGAGCCACTCGCTATCTCAACAGCTACACTCTGGTTTTACTTTTACTATCTGCAGCGGCCTTAGCTTAGTACCTTTCTTTCAGCTTAGTAACTTTCTTTCACCTTAGCAACTTTCTTTCAGCTTAGCAATAACAATTTTCAGCAGATCCAAGTCTTGACTGTGCAGCTTTCCTGTATCAAGCTGCACTGCATGATACTGCCGAGCTGCAGCATTAATGTCCACGTAGGAGAAACAGATTGCATGAGACATCGTAGACAGCCCAAGCAGCGTCTGTTGTTGCAGAGACATGACATCATTTCCCACATAAACTCAATATTCCTGGTTTAGATCTTTTAAGGCTATTGTTACCTCTTTTACAAGATCTGCAGAGCTGGGAGACAGTTACTTACAAGCTTTTGGAAACCCTTCTGAGTATCCTAAGGGTGTATTTGCATTCTAAGTGTGTAACCTGCACCTGAATTCTTGAACAGAGGTCTCCGGTATTTGACTGCATTGTAACAAACACTAGCACTGTAAATGCTTACTCAATGATTCATGTTCCTCTTTAACAGTAACTTTCAAATTATGTATTGCGAAGTTACAATGTGATTTGCATCTGTTTCTGGGGCAGTACTGTATACATTTGCTGTATAATTATTTGCATATATTCTCTTTTGATCCATACTTTCCATAAAGACACATCCATAATTAACGTCACAGGTCTGTACTTATTTCCAGAGATAAAAAAACGTATTAATTCCCATAGCTCATTTGGACCTGCAGGGGAATAGCAATTCTTAGACATAAATAAGCTATTCAGCATTCCTTGGTGGGGTTTTCTTTTTTTATTTTTTTTAGAGCAGCTACTTGAATATGTACCAAATGAACATATTTAGCACTTACATTAACTGCATTCAGGTAACTCATCTGTTAAAAGAAACCCCAAGAAACACATGCACATAGATCTTTGCAACTCTGAATGTAAACAAAACCAAGGGAAATACAGTCACTGAATATAATATTGTAATAAAACTTCAAAACACATAAAAACCTCAGTCACCAAGGTATTGGCTTCATATGAACTCATAATTAATTCATAGTCTGCCTCAACTGCGGCTGGGGAAAGGACATAAACAAGGAATGTGGGGTTTTGTTGTTTTCCCTTCTGTGACTTCTTTTTTTGCCAGATTCCAAATGAAATGAAACCAAAGCTGGCACTACACAGAATTTGATTCAGACACTAAAGCCATCACGCATACATTTCCTAAATAAAAAATATGCTGTTTGCAAGCTGTCTTGACGTGGTCCGCAAAGTCTAGTACGTAAAAAATAAAAACCAGCTTAGTGAACTGACAAATGCTGCTGACATAAAAAGAAAACAAAGCTTCTCTGCCCCTTCCTTCTTTAATCTCTTACAATTTCTGTGTTAATATAATACTTGAGATAAAACAGTTATAAGCCTAAAGGCAGAAGGAGAATGATTTTCTGTATCACCTTGTCACTGCAATACAATTTGAGATGCAATAATTTATTATTTAAAAAAGTGTTTACAACATTTCAGATTTTTATCCGAATGAAGAACTACGGTTCTTGCCTCTTCCCTGCAGATGTCAGCTGTAATCAGTTCTTCTTAGAGGTTAAGTCTCTAAAGCATATCCTAGGTGTCCAAACTATGGTACTGAGAGAGTAATGGTGAGATTTCTTGATGTCTTGCTGCCTAGGCACTAGCAGTGCTTTCTAACTGGGATCAGAGGCAATGTCTAAAGCATATAATGGACAACTCATAAAGCAAGGCAACTGTCAGCGCTTTGATTTGCTATACCTAAGCCTCCGCATCCACTGAAAACAATTAAATGTCTATAAATCAAAGCTCTTAAGAAGTACTGATATGACTGTAACTACTGCTAACTGTGACTCTGCTTATCTTGATGGAGTCAATCAGTGAATTTCACCTATTCTCAGCCACTGTAGTTTTATGCTCAGATCCCAGAGTGTACTTAAGGCTGCTGATTAAAATAAACTTCTGTTTGTCATCATATTGTAACCTGAGCTCAACTGACTCCCTGAAGCTGTGCAAATTCCTATAAATGTATTTAACTGATCCTGCCATGAGACCCATTGCAGTGGCTGACAATAGTTGCAATAAGAACCGTGATTCTGTCTGACGATTTCCTTATCTGTAAATAACCCACAAAGAACGCTCATAAAACAAATGGATAGTGAACGTACTTTCCTCTCTTAGAAAGCTTTCAGTGGCACAAATGGCACAGTTGAGATATCCCTTCTGTCTCAAAAATTTAAGCGGGCAAAGGGGATATTGTTAAAACATTTCTTTTTTCATCTGGAAATCAGCACACTAGTTACTTTACTACTCACAAATGCCATCTGAGTTGCATAAAATCAACTTTTTCAAGAAAATTAACATATATCTGGAAGCTAAGGCAGAAACTAGCTTTTTCGATACATAGTTTACTGCAAAAGAAAGGACAGAAATCTTTGTGTTTGGTTTTGTGCATTTTTTATACATAACTAAGGAAGATTAGGTCTGAGACAGAATGATTAGAATGCTGAATTTAGGCACGGAGACATTCTTTAATCCTACTTGTATTTCTAATAGCAGTATTCTTGCATCATTGACAATGTTAGGGAAATTGTCTTTTGTCTGCAAGCGGCTTCTCTGGTTTACGTGGGGTCTTCTGGACATGTTTTCTGGGAGAGAAACAAAGCAAAGCATAGACTTCACAACTGGAAAGATCAAAGTTGGAGAGGCAGCAAATTTAAAAATGTAAGAAGATGAAGTTTACACACACACTGAAATATATGCTCTGTGTAGACACAGAAGATCTTGGATATTGAAAAGGTTTATCAAAGTCAATGAGAATAGCCAAATGTTGTAACTGTAATCGTGTACATAAATCTTTGCGGGACACAGGCCTTTGTCCATAAGACTTGTCACGGTTTTGTTTCATGACATGTCACTTTGAGGATTTCTTTATTTCAAAATGAGTTGAAAACAAAAAGTAATCTCTCAATATACTAATGTTTAAAAACCTTTACTTGTCCTTGAAAATTAAATATTTACTGAAAAAAATCACTACTTATTTTTCCTCATCTCCTGCCTACTTCTTCACCTAAATTAGTGAGAAAGGTATCCTTAATATGACACCTTTTTTCCTAAGGCAGTTTAAAGGTTATGTGTTGCCCTTTTAACACCTATGAATAATATAATTCCATTTAGACTTTATAGGTTTCACACAGGCATAAATTCTAATACTGCACGTGATACTGAATTAAATTAGTATTTTACTGTATAATTAATATCGAATTAAATTAGTATCTCACTGAATATAGAGACTTAGACATAAGCAAGGCTACAAGGATTCTTAAGCTATAATTTTACTGTGTATAGAGGATATAGAGATAATGCGTGCAACAAGAGAACCAGATATCTTCTGTCAAACCAATGTAGGCCTTCCTCGTGTTGATAAGGCATGAGAAATAAGTAAATGGCTATGAAAGAAAAGAACTCTTGGAACCTCTCAGGGTCATAAATTAGGCCAATGAAGAACATGTAGTTATCTGGAAAGACTAAATACATTCCAATGTCCTTAACTAATGGGTTTCCATAAAGAATAAAATGAGTGTTCATGAGAGAAAAATGTGAAGTTCTAACATCTGTTTGATGCCATTTTAAGGGCATAACCTGATCCACATGTGAATGAATGCACCAGAATAGCTCCTCATTGCTGAAAATGAGTCTTAATAGGACTCCTTCTTGCTCTGCAGGCTTCAGAAATCATGGTATCCTACTTTTGAATTATGGAAATCAACTTTGTCTTGTATGCTTTTTGTAGTGCAATGATAAAAGACCATAGCATGTGTACAATACAGAGGGTGCATAGGAGATATGTCACTTAAACAGAGAAAAGATAGCTAGGTACAGGCAAGGAAAGATGAAAAGGTATCAATGACAGAATACTCTTTAGCAATACTGGAAATAGGTCCTATGAATGCATTTGAAATTTCTATAGTATGTCATTAATTTTTCTAAGTATGTTCATGTGCTTTGTACTTTTTATTTCTTTTGATTTTCCACACTTGTGAATCCTTGCAGATAAAAATGAGCCTTCCCTTTACTGTTGCCACTGTGAAGGGATACCACCTCTGATGCAGCTAATAGTGGAAAGAGTTAATTCCAACACTTACATTGTGCAGCAAGATGCACTTTGACAATAGTGTCATCTTTTCAGCACTGCAACAGTTGTACAATAAAAATAGTCTAATTACAACAGACGAGGGAACGCAATGTCATTATACATATGAACTAAAATAAAACCTTCACACAAATATTTGTATTTTGTATGTTTATGGCTGTCCTTCTCTGGCTGAGCATATCTTAGTTTTTCATTCAGGCATGGAAATTATTGCCTTACAGCTGTATAAGCAGTGTAAATCAGGTTGACTAATTGACTAATCGCTTTCTGTGTTTGTTTATGTTAATAGCTTTACTCAATTATGCTATCTTAATGCGGGCTGGAAAAGACTGTCTTTATGATTTCAAGCAGTGTTGAGTTTAGTTAGTTTTTCTAGAAAAGTCCTAGATAAAGCAGTAAGACCCTACCGGAAATCCGGAAAGCAGTTCACACATTGTTTTATAGCTCCTTCATAATCCTTCATTATAAGGGTGAGATTTGGTTTTGATAGAATAATTTAGACAAAAGAATCAATTATTTCTACATCTAGATAAATGCTGCTGCCTTTTTGACGAAAAAACTTCTTTGATAAAGCAGGCTTAAGAGAGACATGTGAAAATGTGCAAATTTTATGGAGTGAGAAACCAACAATGCAACAACATAATTACACAGAATTTCTGTATCCTGACATAAAGATGACCAAATGATTCCTACCTGCTGGCTGTAATGGGTTAGGTGAACTTTGTATGTAGCTGATGATGAGATCCAGCTGATAGAAGTTGTTAGTCAAAATGATGTGGATGACTGAGCTACATGAGGTAATTGAGGACATATAATTAGAGTTCCTTCTAGCTGATGCAGTGTAGGTTGAGTGACTAGAACTGTGGTTGCTGAGTCCTAGCAAAACTTCTGGTTTTGGAGATTGACCCCTGGAGGTTTTAGTGCAGGATCTTATCTTAGGTATGTATTTGGGTTCTCAGTTTATCCTGTCTTTTCTAATCCTAAGCATGGTGAAACTGTGCTGTATTTCCATAAAAAAGTCTGCTTTTGCTTTTTTTTTTTTTTTTTTCACTCTGACTCCCAAGAGAGCAACTGCAGCGTATGTTACCAGTTTTGAAAACTCTCTGCAGGACCTGCACATCTCAGTGGAGATAAAGTAAACATATTACTTGCTGCTGGATTGTCGGCGAAGGGAAGAGCAGACACCAGGTGGTCGTCAGCAAACTTCAACTTTATTGCACCCAGTGCCTGGTT
>JASSUY010042402.1:0-11941 GCA_032466535.1 Forpus xanthops
TATGTTATACCTTAGTTACTAAACTGTTCTTATCTCAACCTGTGGGAGTTGCATTCCTTTGATTCTCCTTCCCATTTTCCCGGGACTGGGGAAGAAAGAGGGGGGAGTGAGCAGAACTGTTTGAGGGGCCTCAAACCACAACATATGTTATATAAGGATAACATACCCTTATCTAAGGATAATAGTGCCATTCTTATGACACAAGTCATGCCTGAAATGCAGTAATCAGAAGAGGTATATTATTTAGAAAAGTAGAAAAATTAATGTAAAATTGGGGATAGTAAATCAAAGTGGGATAAAATATAAACAGAGGTTTATGGAAGAGATTATTACAGGCTGCTTCTAATGTTCTTTAATATATTTAATGCTAAGGGATGTTATAAGTGACTGCCAGTTTGGGGCCCAGGGATTCCTTCTCCCAGCTGCTGGACCCCAGTCCAGTGTACCTGGGAGTTTTCTCCCAGGCCAAGAGATGTGGCTGCTGCTTTCCTGTTTGCATGTTTGATCAATTTGTGTCCCAGAGGCACATGCACATGCATACACACAAACACAGAGGACACTGACATGGCCAGCCATACAGACAAGGTGCTGCCTTCAACAGCACCTACATACAGGACTCACAAAAAAAACAGAGAATAGACAGCCAAATTCCCACCTCCTCTTTGGGTGGTAAGAGCTGGTGGTCACTAGTGAAAGCATGCATACCATCCTAGGCTTGGAATCAAACACTTATTCACAGATCCCTTGACTACTGGAACATTTGAAGTTATTGAAGTGAATAGCAAGGATATTGGTGAAAATTGTAATACAGATAATGATCTGGCATTGCAACAGGTAGTGCCAAAAACTTGTACTAATACAAAGATGCATGATCCTGTTAAGCCATCATCTGAAACAGTGTGTATCACTCCGGTCACTTAGAAAACAATGAACTGAATAAAGGCTATCATTATATTTATTGTTTCCAACCTCTTTGGGAGATAAAAATGTGAAGAAATGAAATAAAGTTGAAGTTGATGAAGTTCCTTGACAAAGGAACACGTGGGTTAAAAAATGCCCATTAATAAATTGATGGTGAAATAAGAAGGCACTGAAAATACCAATTTGGCCAAAAGAGAAATTTACCTTTCAATAAGCCAAGATCATAAGCTATTTGAAGATGAACAGAATTATGGAAAAAAGTTGCATGCAACAACAAGATATGCAGAGCCGATTCTGTGATCATATTTCACTGTGAGGGATTTCCTGTGATCATATGTGCGTATAATAAGCAACTTCATTTTAATGATATCTATACACAAAAGTAGCATTGAATATCACTGCTCCATACTATATTTCCAAATGGATTCAGTTTATTAACTTGTATTTATAAATATTTATCAGACATATGACATGACTGGCTTGACAGGAAGAAAACAGATGGAGCATATCTAGTTGTAAATATAAATAGTAAGACACTGAAATCATTAAACTCAGCAACACTTTGCCATTTAATTCAGGCTGAAGTGAGGACAATGATCAGACCTCAAAGACTGACAACAGTGGAACTGCATATGTTTTTGTAATAGTTCTCAACTATTTTAAAAGCCCTATCAAAGTCTAGAAAAACAGAACAGTCTGATAATGCTTTCAATGGTCTGGGACTCTGCTGACAATTTGCCAGGCACCATGATGCTGACAGATTTACACTGTGTACTGCCTTCTCAGCCTGATAGTCTTTCCTGTCTGGAAGGCCCACCATGTCTAGTTCATTGCCAAGATTTTCCAAAAGGAATCGCTCCTTTCTTTCAGTATGAGTAGTTATAGTACAGTATAAATATTCTAGTCTTGAATGGAGTTGATTTCCTTCGTAGCAGCAGTGTGGTCCTGTGTTATGGATTTGTAGCTAAAACAGTGTTGGCAATAAACCCATGTTTTGACTACTGATGAGCAGAACTTGCACAGCCTGGGGGTTCTCTTTCTTCACCTTCTGACCCTGCTCTCAATTAGTAGTCTGGGGTTGGGCAAGAAGATGAGAGGGGATACAAGTAGGACAGCCATACCATATGATGTCATACTTTGCCATAAAAGCTCAAGGAGAGGAGGAGGGGGCAACATTTGTGGTTATGGCATTTGTCTTACTACATAATTGCATGACAAGGCCCTACTTGTCAGGTACTGGCTGGCATTTGCTTACCCATAAGCAATAGTGAATAAATTTTGCATTGTTTATGCAGCTATTGCTTCACTTAAACTGACACCAGTCTCAATCCTTGAGTCTTCTCACCTTCCTTTCTCCCCATCCCACAGGAGAGGGAGTAAGCGAGTGGCAGTGTGGTTGCTTGACTGTTTGCCAATGTCAACCCACCAGAGTGGAATGCAGCTTATATAGTTGTTTAGAATAAAACAAAAGTAATTGATGTCTGTGTCAGGGAGCCCTCTATAGCGTTTAATTACTCCATTAAATCACACTATAAATGCCTTACTATACAGCAGTAAACCAATTTATTTTAAATATTTTTACATCAAAAGATGCGATTGTTTTCTCCAGTTCTGTGTTACAGTTCCATACACAGATATTTCCTACTAAAAGCTGCTGAATGATTCTGCTGCAGGAAACAGAGTACCATTCAAAAGACTACAAAAGGAGTGCAAAGTGTGACTCATATCACATTTCTATGTAGGAAAGAGTTTGACTATTCTATACACTTGGTTATCCTTATTCAAATAGGCCTTTCAAACACCTTTGTTTGGCCACTTATAATTTATAATTTTTTATTATTAATAAATTACTTGAAAATGGCCACAGGTCATAATAACTAAAGTTGTGGGCCACCTCAGCTTCAATCAGACCATATGTTCCCCATTCCTGCATTCAACATTTTACTCCGATACTTACTGTAGGTTTCCAGAGCCATGGGAGTACCAGGTAGGAGAGATAACAACTGTCCTTTTTTGTGGTAGTGGATGCTTAAAGACAAAGGATGTTGAATAGTCTCTGGCAAATGCTGCCTTCTTGCATCAAGTGGAAAGCACAGGTATGGTTATTTCAGTCTGTGTGCTCCCTAGAAGTTTCTTGCATAGTGTGCCACCCTGTTGCTACTCAGACCTCACCCAGCTACATATACAAGTGTTAAACTCTGTTCATGTTCACACCCACAGTATGCATTGTCGTTCCATAATATCAAATATTTTGGAAATAAGTTTAAGAAGGATACCCCTCTGGTAGACAGCCACAGTTATGAAACAAACTGTTGGATTCATTGCAGAGGCATTAAACTAAAACTATGATGTTTGTGTGATATAGGTTGCTTCTCTCTGGCCTTAAAAGCTGTGAGTATATGGCTGCATGGCAGAAAGTGAGCAAAATTTACTTTATAAATTATTGTAGATGTCTGTTTAGGAAAAAAAAATTGATATATGCTGTAAGCATATATCCTATTCACAATGACCTTAACAGCCTTTTGATTTTAGCATTTATACTGTCCACACTTTCTGCACTAACCTTGCTCAACATATTTTTAATTCCATTCAAATCCTTCACTGCAAGTTCTGCATAAAATATCAATAATATTGATTCATCCTTTTTGTCTCCTCAGGATATGGTTTAATTTCACATCAATTTGTGTAATGAGAAAAGGACTGAATATGCCAGAAATGAATGCTAAGAGAAAATGCTAAAAATCAATTAGAACGTCTTATCAGCTACAAAGATAGTCATATCCTTTTACTAATGAAGTAAGGTATATTTTAACATAGGAAATCAGGGGTGATCTGATACCTGTTTCCACTAGCAGATTTTGTACTTCAGTTGGCTACACTGTTTTCATGCTGATGTATTAGAATTTAATTTCCCACTATCAACATTTTTGAAGATTAAGTAGACAAATAAGTTCAATAGAATGAAAATTAAATTATCAAATTTGAGGAATTTTTACTGGTCTCCAGCTGGACATTGAGCCATTGACCACCATTCGTTGCGTGCAGCCATCCAGGCAGCTCTTCATCAACAGAGTGATCAGCCTGTCAAATTGATGTCTCTCCAAATTAGAGACCAGGATGTCATATGGTGTTACCCACAACAATATGAGACAGTGTTGAATGCTTCGCACAAGTCCAGATAGATGATGTCAACTGCTCTACCTCTGTCCATCAGTTCTGTAGCTCCATCATAGAAGGCCACCAGATTGGTCAGGCAGAATTTCTCCTTAGTGAAGCCATGCTGGCTGTTACCAAGCACTTTGTTCATTTTTATATGCTTTAGCATGCTTTCCAAGGGAATCTGCTCCAAGATTTTTGCCAGGCACAGAAGTGAGACTGACTGGTCTGTAGTTCCCTGGTTATCCATTTTCTCATTCTTGAAAATGAGGTTATATTTCTTTTTTCCAGTCATAGGGAACTTCACCTGACTTCCATGATTTTTCAAATATGATGGACAGTGGCGTAGCAACCTCGTCTGCCAGCTCCTGCAGGACCCATGGATGGATTTCATCAAGTCCCATGGACTTGTGCATGTTCAGGTTCTAAAGATGGTCTCAAAACAAGTCCTCTCCCACAGTGGGCCCAAGGTCTTCATTCTCACAGTCCCTGCATCTGCCTTCCGCTGCTTGGGTGGTGTGGTCAGAGCATTTACCGGTGAAGACTTAGGCAAAGCAGTCATTAAGAACCTCGGTCTTCTCCATATCCAGGGTAGTCAGCTCTCCTGATAGCTTCTGGAGGGGGCCCATGTTGTCCCTAGTCTGTCTCTTATTTGCAATGTACCTATAGAATCCCTTCCTGTTATCTTTAACATCCCTAGCCAAGTTTAATTCTAACTGAGCCTTAGCTTTCTTAACATGGTCCCTAGCTTCCTGGACAACATCTGTGTATTCTGCCCAGGCTGCCTGTCCTTGCTTCCACCTTCTATAAGCCTCTTTTATTCCCTAGAATTTTCCTCAGCAGCTCCTTATCCGTCCAAGGAGGTCTCCTGGTCCTCCTGCAGCACTTCCTTCAAGTTGGGATGTATCGCTTCTGAGCTTGTAGCAGGTGATCCCTGAATATCAACCAACAGTCTTGGATCCCCCTGCCAGTTAGGGATATATCCTATGGAACCTTACTCAGCAGGCTCCTGAAGAGGCCAAAATTTGCTCTCATGAAGTCCAGGGCAGTGAGCTTGCTGCACATTCTTCTCACTGTCCTGAGGATCTCGAATTCGACCATCTCATGATCACTGCAACCAAGGCTGCCCTGGAGCATTACATTTCCAACCAGCCCCTCTCTGTTGGTGAACATGAAGTCAAGCATGGCACCTCTCCTTGTTGGCTCCTCTATTACTTGCAGAAGGAAGTTGTCTTCTGCACAATTGAAGAACCTCCTGGATTGCTTGTGCTGGATATTACTGTCCCTCCAACTGATATCAGGATGGCTGAAGTCCTCCATGAGAACAAGGGCCTGCAAGCATGAGGCTGTTCCTATCTGTCTATAGAGCACTTCATCCAGCTAGTCCTCTTGATCAAGTGGTCTGTAACAGGTCCCCACATTAATGTCCCCCATAGCTGTTCTCTCTTTAACCCTGTCCCACAAATGCTTTGTTGACTGATCACCTGTCCCCAGACAGAACTCCATACTCTCCAGCCTATCACTAACATAAGTAGCAACTCCCGCTCCCCATCTGCAGGGCCTGTCTTTTCTAAAGAGCCTAATTCTTTTAATTTTAAGGCACTAGTGTGTCAAAAATATAAGCCACTAGTTTATCAAAGTGGAGGCTAATAGTGCAGAAAAAGATAAGCTTTCACAGTGGCAATTCCAGCATTCTAGTAAGTATAATTATTAAGGATGTCTAAATAATTGAGCAATTTATCTTAGGCTAGGAGTGTTGTGCCAGTTTTGATAATCAAGCAGTTTACTTAGTAGTCTAGCCTTACTTGTGCCATGCAAAACTGCATTTTCAAATCCTAGAAACCCTTGAAGGTGCATGTCATTTACCTGTGACATTTTCAATATCACTGTAACAGATCTGATATATGGTGTTTTTGAAAATCCCAGCAGAAGCTGCCTAAAAATGTTGAACATCTAATCCCAACAGTATGTCTACCTGACATACTAGCTACCTACATTAGTGAGCTATCACTGAATAACAAAAACATGTGCATGGGGTTTGTTCCTTACGATAACTTTGTACCTTCCATTTATTCCTCTAAGTGATCTACAAGCCAAATATTGTCCTGATTCTGAAGTTTAGCAGTAAATCATGAATACAAATGTGTTTCACTTTAAGAAAGACAAATATAGAGTGAAAAGGTAGTTTTATTTCTTTATTTATTTTAAAATTTGTGCAGCCTCTTAGTGTTTCAAATCAGAAGAAACTTTTATAAATACTTTTAGTGACTTTTTAGTGTAAGGCAGACCATAGTACTTTCCTGTTTTATCCAAAAGTATCCCAAAGGAAAAAAAAAATGGTTTCTGTCAAATGGTTGTGGCTTCTCTTGTGGGTTTTCTCTTTCTTACAAAGGAAACAGTTTGTTTGAACCTGTCCTCAGGGTAATATTCAGAAATATAGCTAGTATAGCGTACAGACAGTAGTAAATTATATTTACAGCCCTAAAAGTTTGGGTGTGAAGGTGTGCAAGTTGAAGTTAAATGTATTCTATTTTATGATGAGAGTATCTTTCTGCTTCTTATGACATGAATATTAATGCAATTCTTCTTCTCTTGGTGGGAAAGAAGGAAGAGAATAAAACCGCTCACCACCCGCTAACCGATACCCAGCCTGACCTGAGCAGTAATCTCACCTTTCCGGGTAACTGCCCCCAAGATTCACTGTGGTATGGAATAACTCTTCAGTTAGTTTGGTCGGGTGCCCTGTCTCTGCTTTCTCCTGGCTTTCCCTACTCCCTGGCAGATCATGAGACTCAGGAAATGTCCTTGGTCAGAGTAAACATTACTGAGCAACAGCTAAAAACATCGGTATTATAAAGTATTGTTCCCAGGCTGTAATTCAAAGCCACAGCACTGTAACAGCTACTAAGAAGGAGAAAAATGACTGCTACTGCTGAACCCAGGACACTTGGGGATTTACAATTACATAATAAAATCATCATTAATGTCTTTACTAAGGACACTTGAACTCATAATCAGGATTGAAAAATCTATGTTGATTTCTGCATCTCTGAGTTTGACAGTCAGTTAGAATGTATGTGATTATACGTTATATCTCTGTACAAAGTTGGAATGATGTTGAGGTAATCTGAATGCATCTGACATATCCTTGTAAAAGTAGTTCAAATGAGTCACCAAGATGTTTTTATGGGACAAAAAATGATATACCTTATAAAACCCTATTTTTTTTTTTTAAAGGGCTTATTGAACTAGATCTTATTCTTTGATTTTTCTACAGGTTTCCCATTTCACAATCAAGACATCTCATTCTCAGGGAAATATATATGTAAAAAAAAAATACTACACATGATACATTGCTCTTTTTTAACACTTTTGACATGAAGCCAAGATTTAAAGCTCTTTGTTTTTTTCAAGCTTTTTGCCTAGATTTTTTTTCAAAACTTCCACTGATGGCATGACTTGTAAGTTAAGAATTTGTTGATTTGTTGATTTTTTTGTAGATGTGACAGTTTGAGTCTATTATTATTTGGTTTAAAATTATGTGGAAAGTAGTCATTATGAAATAATTTTCAAAATGTCCAGAAAGTATACTTAGGGTACACAAGTATTAAAGTTTGTTGCCATTTTTATATAAATTATGTTTCCAATAAGTCAGAAATTGCAAATCACTACAGGGGAGACGAAGCCCAGAACTGAGTTAGTTGGGAATTTACATGATTGAAAAAGGCAACAAACTAATGAGACTGATAAAATATTTCTACTAAAAGCTGTTGATTCAGCAAATATTAAATGTCTTCAGATTGCAGTCTAAATTTACCAAAACCCCATCAATTTTCTAGCAGAGATTTTGCTAATGTCTCTGGTAGCACCACAGAAACCAAGCTGGCAGGTGAAGGAAGAGTTTCTAGGCTCCTTGACACCAAGACAGCTCACCATGAGGACAGTACCAGAGCCAAAGTGCCTCTTTCTTAGCATTTTGGATAGAACAGGGTAAGTTTTCCTGGTGTTGTTCCAACTGTTACATATTTAGTCATAAATAGAGCTCAGGGATTCAAGTGGCAAAATCCTGTGGTGTGTACTGAGTATTTGAGTCCAAGTTGATCTGAATATTGACTATTGCATAAGATAGAGAAAAATTGATGGGAAAAGTGAAAGCATTAAATACAGTTTTATTAAAAATTGTACCATACTAGTCACAATGAAGTGAAGTTTTTGAGCAAGAACACTAGTTTAGGATTATAGTCAGTATATTCAATTTTAGGAATAGGTTTTCACATCAAAAACACTGTCTAGGCCTAAAAGCATGCTATTTTTTCTGCATTGGCTTGGTCCTCATTTCCATCAAAATGCTTGGGAAGAATCACAGTAGTTTTAATGACAGATAAACAAGTTATTTGTGTGATCCAAGTGGCCTGAATTTATGCTTTTTCCTGGTTTACAGATATCTAATCTACTGGTGCTTTCACACCTTTTCTTAAAAAAAGTGTAAATAATTAAACATATTTTCATTATAACTAAAATATTACGTTGTAAGTAGTTAGGTTTTAAAATTAGGGTTTTAACTTGGACAAAACCAGGAGTGAATACAGAGGGCTACCCATGAATACCCACAGGATACCCACATGGCTGTGAGAAAGAGATTCAGAAAGTGACAGAAAATGGGACTTCAGCATGCAGAATAAAAAAAAAAATCATCAAATTCAATTTACTTAGAAGATGCTTACTGTTAGCCTAAATCTCTCTGAAACCCTATCTTTTCTTCTGCATGGTACATTTAACATTGCAAAGAAGTATATCTATCCAGTCAAGATTCAGATGCAAGTGGCTAGCCCACTTTAGAAAAGCAAAGAATGAGTTACTTTTTTAATGTAGGTTTCTACAGTAAACTAATACAGGAAGCACTTATTAAGGTACTAAGATGCTCATGTTTCCATCCTCTGCCTGAGGAGATTGAAAACCATGACTCCTGTGTCCTGGAAGGACACCCAGACTTTCAGCCATAGAGTTTTTCTGTGTTTTTTACTGAAACATTGCCAAAGGCAGAAAACCAGAAGATTCATTAAGTACAGATGAGAACCTTGTTGTGCCATTAAGCTGCGGCATTTTTTCACCTTGAATAATAGATCTTCCTATTCTGATTTCTGAATAAAAAACAGTTTTTGTAATATAAAGCAAGCAGCTCTAACCACTAAACTGTTAATCAAAGGGCCTTTGAGAGTTAGATGCTAGGTCAGTGGGTTTTTGTAGGACTTCAGGCTTGAATTCAGGCAAAGTACAAAGTCTCCCTGCTTGTGTCTTCAGACAGGTGTGGCCATCAACAGATGCCTTTGAGGGTCTGTCATAATACAAATCAGTAAAATTGCTAGCAATTTACAGATGGTCCTTATATTTTCTGATGCTACAGCAATCTGTTAATATATAAGAGGAGACCTATTGAATTAGTTCCATAAGAAGTATGTGTTATTTTAAATCTGAATTAATGGTTGCCTTGTTTCATATTTTTCTAATGCAAACTGGAGTGATGTCATGATTTACTAACATCTTTAATGGATGTAGTTAAAGTACAGTATACTTATCAGATGTTTGAAAATAGACATAGGAAGGTTACAAATATTGCTGGTTTTCTGCTTTATTAAATTATGGCATATTTTTGGCATCACTTCATTTTAATTTTAATTGACCAAAGCTTAGGAAGCATTCTTTTGAAAGTGATGAACAATGGAGGGTTGAAGCTTTTTACTGAATTTAATTAGGAAAGTTCTAATGTCTCTTTCAGTATCCAGACTTCACTCCAGGATATTTGTTTTGTAATAGCTTACACACCTCTACTTCTTGCAATTTTCCAAAGTTTCTCTTGGGTTTGTTTTTCAGTCTTAAGAAGTAAATTGTCTTTCACTGATTTCAAGTCTTGCAAACCTCTTAACTAACCATTGTAAATAAATAAATAAATAATCCAGTCATGTTTCAGAACATGGCATTTATTAACGATTTGAAAGGAAGAAAAGAACAACAAAACAGAACACGCACTCCCCTCAAGAAAAAGCTAATCTTAACTGCTAAAAGCAGCAGGATTTTGGGTATCTGTCAGAGTGCAAGTTATAATTTAGACATCTAGAGAAGAAAAAGATTAAATCAAATGTGCTGTCTTCCAGCAGTTGTGGTATTTAAAATGCCACCTACTTTGAGTACTCGTGTTTTATTTAGATCCTTAAATCACTGTCTTTTGGACATTTTCTTCTCAGAACAGTGGCCCTCTCTAATCCCTCCTGAAGTGCCTACATCTCCTCTGTATTTTATAAGGAGTTTAAATGTACTTAGGTCCATGAATTTTATTAAGCTCTTTTCAAAACACAGGGGAACTTTTGAATGCAGCAAACCCAGTTCACAATGGACATTCAGCTGCATGAGAAGTCACATGAGCTAGCTACTAGGAAAAAATGGAAATTAAGACATCTGACAGGGTATTAATTGAAATCAGTAACCCCGACTTCCCGATTGATATGCTAACGTTTACTTTCTCCTCCTCTTCTTGTCCAATATTTGGTTCTTCATATGTATCTAGTTTGTTCGTTACAAGATTCATCTGAAACTTGCTTTTGTGTTACCACAGACAGTAAACAAATTTGAGCATTTATATTCCCACATTTTCTCACTATCCCTTTGGTAGGAGGATTAAACCCAGGGGTGAAAGACTGGGGAGAAGTTACATCTTTTCTGGAATTAGGCATGCTTTGAAAGTACATGATAAATGATACTCTGCAAGAAAATATGTGGGAAATGCAAAACAATCCTGGCAGAGTTAGGTACGGGTGATTTGGCTGCACCAAAATTTTTATGCTGCAACAAAATCTCTTTATCAGTCAATTAGGTGCTATGAGAATTAATTTAGTGGAAGTGTAAGAGTGAAGAGAATTTAGATCTCGATATACTGTCAGTTCACAGTATGTATGTATTACACACTAATATATGCCTGTGTCTCCAGAGCATTTCTCTAGGAACAGTTGAAATGTTGTCTTGGTAACAGACATGACAGTATTTAAAAGATGAGAATATGTGTAAGTATGAGCTCGATGTACTGATTGAAGACAGTAGGGAAATTGATATCTGGGGGTTGGAAGATCTAAGTTTGGAGATTTAAGCATACCCTATTCCTAATGGAATGGCTAGAGCATGTGTATAGTGCAATGCAGGTTTGAGGTCCTAGAAAACTCATAGAATGTTTAGTAGATGATTAAATTTCATGCTTTAAAATTTGCATTTTCTTTATGTAGTCCCAGCTACAATAAAAAACAGTTACAGGGGAAAATTACCTTTTACTTTGAGACATCATAGAAGTATGGTAAGTTTCTTCAACATACTACATTTTCTTTCCATTTGTAGGATTAGTAGTTATAAAACATCTTTTAATAGACACTCAAAAATGGAAAAATAGGCAATAAATATTTACTTAAATGAAAATAGAAGAGATTATCATAGCTTTCATGACATTCATCAGTCTAATTCAAGAAAAACATTATATCAATATAGGTTGCTTACCTCTTAATGTCTATGTCAAGTATAAAATATTCTGCAAGAGGCTAGGTGATGGTCTAGTTGCTACAGATAAGCCACACACCTTACTTACTTTAGCTGCATGGTGATATGTATCTACTGAAGTTCTCAATCCCTGACAGTGATTTTCCATACCCAAGGTTCCCAGTTTTGCAAAAATTCACTTTCAATAAGTGTCATGGGTTCAGCAGCAGCAGTTATTTTTCTCCTTCTTGGTAGCTGATGCAATGATGTGTTTTCGACTTTCAGCCTGGGAACAGCGCTGATCACACCAGTGTTTATAGTTATGGTTTAGAATGTTTTGGTCTGACCA
>JASSUY010042403.1:0-19085 GCA_032466535.1 Forpus xanthops
TCTTAAGGGAAAGGAGGGAGGGGGAGGAAGGGGAAAGAGAATTAATCCTATTATTAAAGTTGCATTAAGCAGTATTCACATATTAAAATGTGTCTCTATAATCAGATCCAAGAGTACTTAAGCCACAACTAGTTGACTACACAGGTAATCCTGACCCCAACATGGCTATTCTGACACATCATCGTGTTGTTATCATTAATGACAGAAGCACTGACACATTAAAATAACCTCCTTGGTATTTACACATAAAAGCACATCTATTGTCACCACGTGACCCAAATGCCCCCGGTAAGATTTATAGCTTCTTAACTCAAGAAGCAAAGACAGTTGTACGTGCCCGGTGTCCTACATTAGCTTAGATGTATTTTTGCCTTTCCTCAGAAAAAACTACACAGCAAGCTTCCTTTCAAGCACAAGGTTTCCTTCTCCGAGATATTTAAGAGCCACCATATAACCAGACCACGTGCTTGCATAAGCATGAAAAAGGCAGATATCCAGGTGACTGAGCATGAGCTTTCAAGACGAACATGCAGTTTCTCTTCCTTCCAGATTACAGCTTTTGTCTGCTACCGATTAAAGCTCCCTCTCCTGGTCCCTAGGACACCTCATCCCAAGCACCACCCCCCATATACCATGCAGAGAGGAAAAAGCGGGAAAGCAGACAGGCTCCTTGCTTCAAAATACCGTCTCCCCGCCCCACACTGCCCTGTGATGAGTCATAAATGCAGCTATTAAGCACTGACTCAGCCTTGGAAGAACTGGAGGAAGTTACCCCCAGCCACGCATGCGCTCTTCAGTGGGATCGGGGGACGCTCCGCGGCTGCCCCCCCAGTCCCCGGGGCTAACCCTCGGAGGAGCCCCATCCCTCCTTCCTCCGCGTCGCGTGTGTAACTGCGCCACAATACCCCCCCTCCCGCCGCGCGCCCCCTCCCCGCCCGCCCACAGCGCGGGCAGGCGCGGCCCGGCCGCCGCCATCTTGTCTCATCGCATGGCGCTGGGGAAAGGGGGGAAAGAGCGGCAGGAAAATATAGTTAAAAAAAATTAACCCTTCCCAACATAACAGCCTAGGCAACGACTGCAAGTGGAGCTTTTAGATTTCTTGCTTCATCCCCCTCGTACCTACTCCCCTCCTAACACAGTCCCGGACCGTGCGTTACGCACAGCCTCTTCCACTAGCTACCATTTAACCAACAACCCGACGCCCCAGCCTAGCCTAAGGCACCCGCCCACATCCCCACCTTACCAGTACCCAAACCCTCTTCACAACCCTAGCGACCCTACTCCGCCCAAGCACAGCGCAAACACTCACCGTTTTCGTCCAATAAAGACATAAACCCAACGCTGCTCGCCCCGGGCTGCGACGAAGCCGAATGTGCAAGGAGAACAAGGCCGTAGGGGCGCTTATATGCAGACGGAAAGGGAGGCGGAGGCGGACGCCGCAGCCTCCGGGTCCCGGCGTCCTGAGGCGGGCGGTATCAGCAGGGACAGCAGTGCCGGGCAATCTGCAGGCAAGACACAATCAGAGGCATCATTAGTGGCGACACCTGTGAGGAGAGGGAGGAGGAGGAGGAAGGGGGATAAGAGGGAAGGGGGGAGGGAGAGGCTGCGGCCGGCGCGCAGCTCAGGCAGAAGGGGGTGGTTGATAGGACCCCGGTAATGGCTGCCCCGTACTCACCTCTAGAATGTTCTCGCTCTGACTGAACAACGCCAAAGCTGGGATCAATCAGCCAGCGGCTCACCCCGCCCCGCGGCCCCACCATTGGCTCACCGCTCTCCTTGGGACGAGACTATTGGCTGAAGCCTCACCTTCCCCCCTCCCCACTGGCTGCCACCGCTATCAATCAGAGCGACCCTGGCTTCGCCTCCCTCCCTCCCCCCGGCAGTGCCCCAAAGGACATCGCGTCTACATCGCCAGAGTCTCGCGAGAGAGCGCGGGGTGGGGGCCGGGGGGGCTGAGTCAGTGTGCTGGGGATCGGGCGGGCGTGCTGGGCTTCACCTGAATTGTGTTTGCTTCTGTCCGCTCGTCCCTTCGGGCGTGTGGAGTGACCCAGCTGCGGCCAGCGACCCTTTGTCCTTGTGGCATGGCCTCTCGGCTTTCCCTCAGGCCTGCCATCCCTCCTGGGGAGGCGAGCAGGACGCCCCGCGGTCTCGAGGGTCCCTCCCGTGTGGGCCGGGCCCGAGTCCCGCTCTGGCTATGCGCACACAGACACCGCGGAGCAGGCCGAGGGAGCCTGTCGCCCTGCTGCAGTCGAGGGCAGCCAGTCCACGGCCGGGCGGGACTGGAGCGAGGCGTGGGAAGCCGCGCTCCTGATGGGGGCAGAGCCTCCAGTGCTGTAGGGAAGAAAGCTGGGGTGGGTTTCACCTCGGAATAGGCCGGCAATGACTGAACGCTGGACATCGGAGCAGCTGCTTTGCAAATAACTTAAAGCAATTACGTTGGTGTATAAGTTGCGTTCTTCCTGTACTGCCTGATTTCAGGGTGCAGAGAAGAGCCTGTTAATTTAACTTCAGTGTCATAAGGACTCAGCTTTGGGTAGCTCTGGGTGCTTGGCCTACCTAGTGAAGGATGATGCAATTGATAAGTGTATAAACTATTCTTAATGTGAAACCTTCCTTTGCTAAATTGGGACCCTGGATAAAATGTATTTTGATTTACATTCACTTTAAAAGCAGAAATCTTGGGTCATTTCTTCCCTTTGCTCTATTCTTTCCCAACGTATTCCATCTTAAGTTTTCCAGTATCACAGGAGTTATGTATTTTGGATGTTTTAGAGTGTGAATAATGCTAAAGTGGCAAGCAACTTTTTTTTTTTGTTTTATCAATCGAGTGATGAGCCAGCTGTCTTACCCCTATAAGCACCCCCCATCAGGAACTTCTCAATTCCTTTCACTGTCTCTTATTGAATAATGAAAAGCTTGATGGCTGTGTGGGTGCATAGAGGAAAAGAGAGGGAAGGAAAATAAAACTAGTAGTGAAATGAAATAATGTCATATATTCTAAATCTCTTCCTGCCTGAAGTTAGTTTTGAAAGGTAGGTTTCCCTTCTGACTTTGATAACGTGATGTGGTCAAAGGAAACCCCCCTCCTACTGAGCCTTCAAGTACATCTTGAGCATTTCTGGTGTGATTTGCAAAAGTACTGCATTCAAATATAAAGGTCTTTGGTAAGTGAGGTTCTCTTAGAAATCTTAAAAGCTGGGCTATCGTGAATGCTTCCAGTGACACATAACAATAAAAATTGTGTTCCCTCAGCTGGAGCAACCAGAGGTAAATGTGCACTTCTCAGTGCTGTCTAACAAGGCCCTCCTGTGTGATGACTGCTGCACCAGTTATAGGTCTCTTTCCGGCCTATGAAATAGCAAATCTTTGTAGCCAGGATGCCACCCTCAAAGGATCATGTGACTCTGTCTTGGACTCCACTGTCTGCATTTGAAAATGTTAAAAATTCTTCAGTATATGTTAAATGTTTCACATGGCAACACTTTGTAAAACATGTGAAAGGGTTAGGGCAAAATATGTGAGGCTTTGGCAGTTACCGTGAGGGGAAAATATCATAAAAATGTGGAAGGCAAGAAAAACACAGCAGGAACTCCTTTGCTATGAAAACACACAGCATGTATGACTTGCTAAATGCCTCCTGTCTGTGGCCTTAGTTCCATGCTACAGCACCTATGAGGTTAATAAATTACAAGTGTTAAAGCATACTGCTGCCAACGCTGCTTTATTGAGCCGCAAAAGGGAAATGAGACCCTAGATTTGCTGCTGTTTGACATAATGAGTAACTATATAATGCATTTAGTTTATGTAGTATATAAATCAACATCAGTAAGTTAAAGAGTTACCTTTTAAGATGGTGTTCATTCTGCAAAAAAAGCAGGTCCCATCCAGATGGAGTCATATGATATTCTCCTGGTTTATGCAAAACACTAAAATTGTGGATTATTGTCTTCTTGGTGCCTACTTGTTGATTTTTTCTCACCAGAACAATTAATTAATATCAAATGTTGGATCCCAAATACTTTTACTGATTCTTCATTTTTATATATTGTTCATTTTAGTATTTTGTGGCTTGGACAAGGCAGAAAAATACTTCCTCTCCTCCAACTTTAAAATGTCATGGTTTCACAAATCCTGAAGTTCATCGTTCACATTGTTTGTGTGACCTTCAAAATGCAGACTGTGTGTGTGCTTTGCATTTCATTGGTGGAAGCTAAACAGGTTTTAGATATACTTTTGTAGTTAAGACGTTTTAAATGGCATTAGTAAGTCACATTTTGGAAGTGGTTTTGTGTCTGAGGAAGTTTTCAGCAGTGGACCTTAGGGCATGTTTCATTATCACAGGAATGATTTATTATCTTTGGTTCAGCCTTGCACAGTTCAAGTTTGTTCTATGTTGCCTTGATCAGTTTTTATTAAAAATAACTATCTCTTTGATAATGCAGGAGAATAAAATTTTTATAGAAAATCTTAATGTATGTATTTAAGATGTAAACTTTCAAAAATGGGCATTATAATGATGGTTGTTTATATTCTCTGATAGACAACTTTGTGTCCTGTCTGTGGTTTATTCTTCAGCAAGTTTGTTGTCTATTAGTGATGTGGTTAGCTAGAAACAGGGCCCTATTTCAGTACTCAGTTGGTAACCTTGCACTTGAAGAATGTTTTTTTTTCTCTGATATAAGCTGTACAGTGACTGCTTCAGAGCTGTTGTTTTGTCTGGTGTGGACAGGAGCCTTTAGAACCTGTGCTAGTGATTCCTCATTGTGCCATCTTCATACTTTGGCTGTAGTTTCAGTAATTTAAGGATGGAAGGAGGGCCAAGGTCATGTACATTTACACTGGACCCTGGGTAGCAACAGCCTTTTTTCTTCCTGTCTTGGCAATGCGTGAAGAAAGTTTAATTATTTACGTGCCAGATTTGAGTATGCAGCCTTTGGGAAGCATGAGTCCAAAATCCATTGGGATTGACACTAGACACCAATCAGTAGTCAGAGCAGAGGTCAATTCTAGGTTTGTTGTTCAGGAGCTCCACATCCACTGCTGTCTGCCAGTGTTTATTTTGGGGAGACTCACCTTGTCAAATGCCTTCCTTTCCATGGTCTGTAACATTACTGTTCTTGTGTGCTAGTATTAGTAGTTCAGGAATTGGTAAATGCAAGAAAAAAAGGAGAGCAAGTGCATGATGTTAGATATGCATATAGCCACTATTTATGGTAGTTATTTTTGTGGCTTCTGTTACAGAAATGCTAAAATCTCCCAGCTACTGTTTGGGTGTGAGTGCCCTGAAAGGGCTCAGTGTTCAGCTGGCAGCACAAGGCAGGTCCTGCGCCAAATCTGTTGTTATCATCTCAGTAGACATGGTGAGGCTCCCTCCTGCCCTCCCTCTTTCTCTCCAGTGTGTGTCTGCCTATGTAAGGGAGGCACACCAGCTTTCTCTGCAGAATGTAAACTGGTATTTGATTGTTGTAAGTGCCGCTTTTTATGTATCCCAGGATTCCCTATTGGAATGCAGTGTGGGAGATGAGTAGAGGCTGGCTTGGTAGGGGAGCAGTGCTAAGGGGGTGCTGGGCCTGACTCTCCAGTTCGTGCTGCTTAATGTGAGAGCTTCTTTTGGAAGCGTCTTTGCAGGAATACCCTTTCCAAATAATAGTAGTAATATATCTTTTCTTAGAGCAACTGGTATGTCTGGAAGGACTAGCAAGCTTCCTGAACAGTTGAGTAATGCCTGACCACGTGAGCTGAGAGAAGGGCTAAAGGGTGTTGTGAACATTGCTGAGTTTTAAGCAGTGCATGTCTTCAGCAGTGCATTAGAAAAGGGGGTGTTTGGGCTATCAGGCTGCACATATTCAATGAGCAGTCTCACTGTATCTGCTAGGATACCATGTGTTTTCATCATGGTGTTTATTTTTTCACACGAACATATCAATTTGCTATATGTGTTCTTTTCTGTGCTGGTGATTTTTCAATAGTGTACCTTTACCTTTGGCATTGTGCTTGGCTGGTTCTTTGACTGTGGGAGGAGCCTGCTGGGAATTTTACAGGCAGTAGTTATTTGGATGAAAAGACAAAATAAAGCATCATTTTGAGCAAATAAAACCAGGCTATCTGCGATTAAATAAAGGCAAACGCACAGAAACAAGAGTGCTGATGGGGTGGAAGTTCAATCAGGAGGTGAGTGCAGCACATCACAGTTCAGACCACATTTCACACCTGCTGTGAAAGGGATCCCCCCAGCTTGGAGAGCTGTCTTTTCACGATGTAGCTCAGCTGTATGTGGAAGTGTTGGTAGTAGGAATTGGAGAAGCCTGATTTCCTCAGCTTGTCCAGGTAGCAGCTTTGGCTTTGGGCCTAACTGGCAACAACTAGGATTATCCAGCAGTTGTATGCTTGTGGTTGGGAAATCTGCCTGCTACATTTGTATGGCTGCTGAAAGAAGTGCATGTAGGAGATAAGAAGTCCCTGGAGCGTATAGCTTCCAGCTGAGAACGTGCTGTCAAAGCTGCCTGCCTGTTCATTATGTCCATTAGCAACCACTGCATTTACATTTCATACTGCTACTTGTCATAGCCAGGCTTCAGACACTGAAATCTGTCTGCTTGTGCCTTAAGTTAAATCTCTCTTCAAGTATAGTTTTGGTGACTTAGATTTTCATTTCCATTTCATTAAAAAAATTGCTCAGGTCCTCTGCAGCTATCGTGTGCTTTTCCAACACCCTTACATGTATGTATGTTCTCTCTCATGCGTTTCGTTTGGCCTCTTATGGCCTGGCAACCAGGGTTCTGATTATCACTATCGATTTCCTAGCAGATCTTAACTCTAAGTAGTAAATAAGGTAGAAACGTGTGCTTAGTTACCTGTTGGCTTTCTACTTTTCCTAAGAGGAAGGTACGATAGCTCCTGGTTTTGTGAACCTGTCTCGAACCTGTTCCATGCCTAGGGAGACCTTGAAGATCCTAAATGCTCTCAAAGTCCTCCTGCGGGCAGAAACATGTAGCCACAGAGCTAGTTTCTAGGTGTATGCGCTGCTCGTTGCAGCACATTTTGCTCTTCTATTCTCATTTTAGCATGGAAGAATTTCTTTGCTTTAGAGTAATATGAGGGCATTGCTGGGAAAGCTGGGGTTTATAGGCAGTTCTGAGATCCAGCTAAGGATTACATTTGTGCTTCTGCTGCCAGATCTAGCAGGGAAGAAGGTATCCCTGATGCTTGTGCTGAAAGCAAAGAAAGGGTCTGTTTTGAAGGCAAAGGAAAGTCTTTGTATTCTCCAGAACTAAACCTTTGAAGGTGCTGTTTGGCCTGAAGGGCAGAACCATGTGTTTGGAAGCAGACAGCTACACATATAGCAGGAAAAGTTTTGTTTCCAAAGTCTGACATTATGCCCCTTACAGAGTTGCCTCTCATGAAACACTAAAGGTATTTTTCAGGGCATTTCAGGTTTTGTAGTGGATAATATGGATTTGTGTGTTGTAATTAATAATTTGCTGTTTATTTGATATGTTCAGCCTTAAGCTTGAATGCAGCTGGTGCAGGCCTCTTAATAAAAATACAGGCATTACCTTTTGTAATGAAGCAAGTAATATATGTCTGCAAAGCAGTGCTAAAGTCTTTGAATGCTCTGGTAGTTTGCAGCTCAAATATTTATGTTGCTAAAACAAATTATTGACCAAGCAGAAAAAAAAAAAAAAAGAGAGAAAAAAAAAAGAGTGGTACTTAAAATAAGAAAAGAGAGGCAGAAACTTTGTTCTATGGTTTGCATATGCGAAGTGTTAAGTATGCTTAGGATGTTACATAGACTAGTAGCAATATTAAAATAGCTGATAACACGCATGGTTTCCAAGAGTGGTGTAAGCCTAGTTTTGGGGATTCTGTCATGGCTAATGAAACCTGTCTCAAAGCACTAATAATACCTCACTCCACCCGTCTACCCATGCCTCATGTACCTGACTATCAATGTATTTGGAATTATCCAGGGAATTCAGCAGCAGGTAGCTGGGGCTGAAGAGACAGGCTGGTGCATACATGCACATAGATACATACAACATGACTGCATAAATCTTGCTTGTTTAAGAAAAAAGGCTAAAAATACCTTTGAATGTGAATCCAAGTCAATCATGGTGTTGACTGTGGTTTATCATGGTCTTATAATGTAGATTTTTTCTTTTTGAGATCAACACAGGAGGCACACTGAAGGCAGAAATTTCTTACTAGGATATTATCACCTTGAACTGTTTTTAAAATCAGAGTTTGAAAGGCCTTAAGGTACACAGTTGGGTCCCTGAATGCTCAAATGCATAATGGAGGCTGAATTTTGCGTTGAAGCACAAGGATGTTAAGACACTAAGAAACAAATCTTGTCTCCATTGATTGGTGTTGAGCCTCTTACTTGAGATAGTTTTTAGGAAACAAGCTTTCCTGAAACAGGCATTTTCAGACCGTTGAAGGGATCTAAAATAAATGCTAATAACATGATTTGTGGCTACCACACTCATCTAGGAAACTATGGTACCAACCACTGGATTACATTAGGTGGTAGCTGTCAACATTTTGACAGTGTGACTCTTTCAGAACTTGATTTTAGGATTCCAAAGTCATTGTGTGCATGTAAGTGAGATGACTGGTATAAAGCATTACTCAGCCCTTGGGAGTCTAATTTATACTGACTTCACTCATGTCCTTAACATGCCTTTTTGTTAAGCCTTATTTGCACAAATACTTTTAAGCACAGTAGCATTTTTGCTTCAGTGCCTGATGTAGTTATGGGGCGTCTGAATAAGCTGTAAGTCATGGTTGTGCAGTTCTCCAAGGATTTTGTATGTGGTATGTCTTCTCTGCACAGAAGTACACAAAGTAGGACCTCTTAAAGCTGCTCACAATCACACCACCCTCTGAAAGACAAGATATTTGAGAAGAATAAGACTGGCTGTTTTCAGTGTTGCTTTGCTGTACCTCACCCACAGTTCGTTTTTAATCATTCTCATGAATGATTTACTGTTCTCTTTCTATCACGTTACATTTCAATTGTTGTCTCCAGAAGGCAAAAATCTTTCAAAGGGTTCTTTAGATTTTAATGTATTGTTTGTCCTAGGTATTGGACATGACTTATTCAGAAGTGTGTAATAAATACACAGGTCCTCTTATTTCTGATTGTTTGCACAGGGGACAGATTAATAGATGTCTAGGCGATGGATGAATTCTCTGTTGTAGATGAAGTTAGGGAGAGCGTGTGCATGCAGGTGGGATCTTGAAAGTTGTAGGCAAATGCTTGGGAGCTCATTGAAGTCAATGGAAATTCACCATTTTACACCAGTGGATAATGTGCCAGTTTAACTTGGAGACTTTACTTCTGGGATGTCTTTCCTGATAGTAGCTTTGTGCAGTTATCCCTGATTATGACATATAGATATAATACTTTTGTCTTCAGAGATGTATGGTTATAAATCGTTTGCTTTAGTTTGTAGGTATTCAGTGCTTTTAGTTAGTAGCAGCTACTGTGGCTGAAGAAGGCACTCATTTTCCTTGCTTTTTTTTTTTTTTTTGCTGGTGTTCTAAGACAAGGAGTGCTGCAACAAGGGCTTTGATAGTTTATCTTCTGCGAGGGTGAGTCTCTGTGTGAGCCTGCATGCTCTGGAAGGTGTTTGTTAGTACACTTCTGATAAGCCTTCTTTGCATTTTACAGATAGTGAACTGGAAATCTCAGTGCTGCTGCTGCTCTCTCAGAGACTCGTGGTGAACAGCTGAGTCATACAGGTGAAGCCTGAAATGTCTCCCCTCGCAGATATGAGGGCATCCCATTGCTTCCTTTGCAGAGAGTCCCTGAGCTACTGTGTTCTGCACCTTGCAAAGTGTTTGGGTGGGCAAGAGGGTGAATGACTTGGCCCCTGCGCCTAGTCCAGCAGTGTGCTAATTCTGGTGCTCAGGGAGGCATATGCTGTGACGTGTGCAGGCAGATCGCTTACAGTTTACTCAATCCCTGGAGCAGTAGGGAAGTGGGCAAAGCAGTCGTGGGCTGCCAAGTCACAGCCTGCTAGCTGGGTTGCTTGAGAGTCAGCTCAAACCTCATTATTCCCTGCTATGAAGTAAACCACTCAGTAATGTTTCCTCTTTCCCTAGCAAAGGTCTGAAAGAGGCAGCTCTGTAGCTTGCCTTGGGTTGTGGCAAATTTGGCTGATCTTGCCTGTTTACTTACTGTGCTCCAGGTCTGCAGTGTTGTGTTTGTCATAGTGATTCCATCCTATGTATTTCTTCTGAGAGATCTTTAAAAGACTGGTCAGTATTGGAGAGCTTTGTCTCCCTACATCTGTGGACTCTGCACAGGGCTATTGCACAAGAGGCTGTGCAACATATTTTTACAAACATATTCTTCCAAAAACCTGCTAATGAGTGAATCAAAGGAGAGCTATTAGTCATGGGTTTCCCATGGCAGTTGCTTTCATGCAGCACTGACTAATGGCTACTTCCCAATGAATAAATAAAATTATTAGATAAAATGAAGTCAAATTCTTAAACCTTTACTCAGGACCAACTAAGCTTTAGCCATTTTCTCTGACCGCTTTTGAAACCTTGGCATGCATCACTTGCATGGGAGAGCTGTGCCAGAACTTTGAAGAGCCCCATATGTCTTAACTCTTGCTCTTATCTACTTACACTAACTGTGTTTAAAGCTTTTTAGAGGGTCTGTCATTGTGCACAGTCCATGCTAAGGCACTGAGGACAGACAGGGTTGCGTTCTTAAATCCTGCTTTGAAAACCTCTTCATAATATGTGCTTAGAAGAAACACCTGATTTATTTATTCTGTTTGTCCTTTGGCTGTGGCAGGATGCCCAGTCATGGGCTAGAATCAAGCTGGCCAAGTCCCAGCACAGGGCAATTTGCAGCTCCATTTAAAGGACTTCGGTTAATTTTGGCCATATCTCTGCAGCATTTCCCAGAGCCAGTCAGCTGTGCTTCAGCTGATCAGGGTGCAAACTAAACTCTGGCTTGCCTGGCTGAGCTTGCCAAGAAAAGCATTAGCTAAGCAGAAACAGCTTGTAGCTGAGGGCAAAGGTGAATGTGCATTAAGTATCCACATCTTGATACAGAAAGGATGTAGTTACACTCAAAACAGGGGAAAGTGGACTGGGCAGACAGACTGTCGCCTGAGGTGACCCAGGAGTGCCGTGCCACGCTGCTTATTGAGAAAGGCCTCTGTCTCCCTCCCTGCCTGTTGCGACTGAGATGCAGAACAGATGGAAGAAACCCACCTATATGGCCGTGACAACATTTTTCTGTTTCGTGGAGTTGCTTTGTTGTGCTCAGAAAGGTCTTGAATGTGTTGGACTGTTGTGTCTATCTCAGCCCCAGCCAAATAGAGATATTTGTGCAGCTGACTATACAGTTCCCTATTCCCCAATGTGCAGGCTAGGGGGTAGGTAAGAGTGGCCAGGTGTTGAAGCACCTTTCTAACAAGAGGATTCACTGCTGAATCACATCTGGAAAACAGCAAAAAAGAGGCTGAAGTTCTTCGATGTCTAGGAAGGATTGGGGAGCAGAGGTGGAGAGGAGACTAACTGTCACCTACTCCTTCAGCACTGGCTGGCCTGTCTACCTGATCCTGTCATACAGCATGACAGCATTTGTATTCCTCCCCTGTTCCCATTTAGATTAGAGCTTGACGAGTGTGACCTGCATTTCCAGACCTCATTTGAACATTGCTAATGCAAGCATTACACTGGCAGAAGCCTTGCTGTGTCTGTGAGTATCCCTTAAAGAGACAGGGATACAGTTTTGCAAGGAATGCCCTTATGCTTGGACTTCACTTGCATATGCAAAATTTTTTCTTGTCCTGACAAAATTCAGTCGATAACACTTCCCCATCATAGGCTATAAATTCCAGGCACAGCTACAGGTTGGGTGGAGATGAGATTCAGAGCAGCTCTGCGGAGAAGGATTTGGGGGTGTTGGTTGATGAAAAAATGAACATGAGCTGGCAGTGTGCGCTTGCAGCCCAGAAAGCCAATGGTATCCTGGACTGCATCAAAAGGAGTGTGACCAGCAGATCGAGGGAGGTGATCCTGCCCCTCTACTCTGCTCCAGTGAGACCTCACTTGAAGTATTGTGTACAGTTCTGGTGTCCTGAACATAAAAAGGACATGGAACTGTTGGCACAAGTGCAGAGGAGGGCCATGAGGATGATCAGGGGACTGGAGCACCTCCCATATGAGGACAGGCTGAGAAATGTGGGGCTGTTCAGCCTGGAGAAGAGAAGGCTATGTGGAGACCTCATAGCAGCCTTCCAGTATCTGCAGGGGGCCTATAGGAATGCTGGGGAGGGACTGTTTATTAGGGACTGTAGTGCTAGGACAAGGGGTAATGGTTTCAAACTTAAACAGGGGAAGTTCAGATTGGATCTGAGGAAGAAATTCTTTACTGTGAGGGTGGTGAGGCACTGGAATGGGTTGCCCAGGGAAGTTGTGAATGCTCCATCGCTGGTGGTGTTCAAGGCCGGGTTGGATGTAGCCTTGGGTGACATGGTTTAGTGGGAGGTGTCCCTGCCCTTGGCAAGTGGGGTTGGAACTAGATGATCTTAAGGTCCTTTCCAACCCTAACTACTCTATGATTCTTTTATTCTATGATGAAATGGACTTGACTTCCAGTTACAACTGGTTTTGTTTTCAGGCTGTCTTTCATATCTATTTCTGCACTGTCAGAATGGTCTGTGGACTGAATATGAGTGATATCAGTTCTGTGTTTCCCTGAACTTTGGCAGCATTGAAAAGATTGGATTTATAACTTGACCTTCATATTTACCACATGCCTATTTGGCAAAATAATTTTGTTGAATGGCATGCTCTAGTTCTAAATTTGGCTCAGTGCTGTTTGGTTGGGCTGTTTTGTAGAAAGTGGTAGTAGCTTCATCCTCCTGCAGCAGGGAGGATTCAGCCAGGAGACACCTTGGGTGCTGGCATGAGGTAGTCCTGGCTGCTGCTAGGGAGAAGCAATTCTAGCAGCAGAGAATGTCTAGAATATAATGTTTATTTCTTTCAGTTGCCCCTGCTTTGGTGTCCAACAGGAACAACCTCTGAGCCCATTGGCATGACAGTAGCTTTGGTCACTTTTTCAAATTCGGGACTATGTGGGCTCAAAACTGCACCTTTTGCATGGGAGGGCTGAGATAAGCTGCATATCTGAGCTCCAGCCCTGTGTCTTATTTGAATGTTTACATTTTTCCATTAACGCTGGAGCTTTAAAAGTTAAACAGCAAGTCTCTTCAGACCATCTTCTTTCTTTGTTGCTTTCATGTTTGTTCTCATTCCAACTCCCTAAGGGGAAAATCAACTGCCATTTGCAGTTCACCACTGTGTATTACATTTATTGCCTCAGTCTTGCTTTCTCTCAGAGCATGAGCCCAGCTGACCAACTTCTTATCAATTTGACAGGCTGTGACTGTTGTCCTGGTGACCAGCATAGTTGCACTATCATCATCTACAGAAGGCAGCAAAAGTGATGCCTCGACCTGTGGGTGTAGCTGTGTATGCACGTGATATGCCAGCAAGTCACAAACATAAGATCCAAGTCTTGGTCTATTTGTGTGAAAGATGAAGCAAAAGCAAAATGGGAAAGCATGCAAAGTTAATAGCTATAAAAGAAGAAATGGGAATGTGTGTAGGAGTTGCAAATGCTCAGCTCTTCTCAGCATCTGATCTGTGTACCTGTAATTTAGTGCATTTGTATTTGGGGAGGCTTGCCCAGCAGCCTGCGGTCTTTTTGCCTTTTTGTCTTTTTCTGCCCATTCCATTTCTTCCATTTCCTACCTATGTTTATGGACATGAGAAAAAATACTGTTAGTAACACTTCTGAGTCATGTTTCCCATCCAGACACACTATGCTTAACCCATTCATATGACATATACACATTTCTGTACAACATCAACTCTAATTCACTGATTTCTCACACAAGTCAATCAGACTGATTTGGTGGTGCCTGGTCACAGATTATCTGCTAGGTGCTAACAGAATGCTGTGCTATGAACATCGTACAATCCAAGTGGAAGACAAAGAGCTACAGATGGAAAGAGATGGGTAAGGGAGTACAAAGAAACAGTGAGACATCATTACTCAGCACATAGGCAATGGTGTCAGCACACCAGCTGCCTAATACTTGGGACAGCTTTTGAAGGCTACACAGCGAGTTCTTGTTTCAGCATTGACTGGTTCCCTTAGATATTGTCAGCTTTCAGCTGTCATAGACAACATGGGATGGGTAACCGAGATAAAACCAAATCCTATGTAGTCCAAGCTATATGTTAGTTAAGGGGTAAGAACATACTTGGGTCTTCTACCTGTGAAAGGTATCTAACAAGCCTGCTGGTTTCTGTGCTGGACAGGGACAGCTTTAACCTGCTTGGGTCCAAGCTGGTGTGCCCTGTGTTACATGTGCAAGTGGCATGGTCATCTAGCTATGATTGCTGTGGGGAGGAAGTGTCTGGGTAATCCCCAACCTAGTTAATCTTCTGTGACTAATTGAGAGTTGTATATGGCTGCTTTAGTGTAAAGGCTGACCTTTCTGAACACTTATTCCAGGCATAGCTCCACAGACATCAACAGAGTTCTGCACTAGACTCAAAATCATGGGACGGTATGCTGATCTGCTGCCTGTCTTGTTTTGCTTATAGATCTATGCCCTTAGCATTGCTCTTGCCTGTGTTTGCTTATCTGCAACCTCCAGAGGCCTTGCAGCAGACAGGATGCTCCGCTACACCTACCCACCCTCTGCTCACATCTGTGTATCTCCAAACAGCCTGCGGGAGGGGGGGGGGGGGATTTTGTGGGAAGTGTTGGAAGGGGGAGCTGGTGCAGTGGATCTGTCTCCTGGACCAGTCTCTATGGCAATAATGCTTCAGGGCAGGCTGTGTTTTCAGTGGTGGTCAGTAGGGAGAACTGATATGCTTGTGAACAACATGAGTCAGCCCCCATGCCAGGGCTCCCACGAGGAGATGCCAAATCTCCTGGCTGACACGGATCAGGGCCCTGCTGAGTAGTGAGGAGAGGTTTAAAGATGTGTGGAATGGAGCTTCTGTCATGTATAATTCATGGTGCTAGCAGGCCATCGTAAATTAAACATTACCCTCCCTGAATGACACAAAGTCTGGATTTCATGCATATAAGAAGTAAAAATCTAGCAAGGGGTGTTTAAAGAAAGAGGGAATTCAGGGCTGTCTCGTGTGTGCTTGGCTGACATGACCCTGAATCCCTCTCAGCAGCTTTTTACTGGAATGACACATGCATGTTGCCCATGAGGAAACATAGCAGTGAAGGGAACATCAGTTAGAGGAGGAGAAGACTAGTGTGTTCTGGTTAGCAGAATCAGTGGAGTTGCATTTCTGTCCTCTGCAACAGCTTCAGCTTCTAGAGTTTCTTCATGAGCTTCAGTGACACACTGCATGTAGCTGGTGGGCAGCAGAGCAGACCTGCAGCTGCTCTCTTGTTGCAGGACAGCTGATAACTTGGCTCTCATTACACTTTTCCTTCTGCTTTTTATTTGCCTGCCTACTGTCCTGCACTCATTAGTACTTCTGTTACTGAGATCAGACTGTTTTCCTTGAGCCTTTCATAACTCTCCCCGGTGTTGTGTATACTGAAATTTCTAAGGGTCTTGTAAAAGTCCTGTGTCCCTTGAGCTAGTAGGGCATAATTATGTGGCCCTTCCTCTGTAACATGAGTTCTTCCTCTTATGGGAAGCCAGATAAATGAAGAAGCTGTTGTTTGTTGTTGTTACAAAAGGCTCTTGAGATAAATGGGTATCTGGCACCAACAACTAACTGTGCAGTTTCAGGAGGGTGACTGAAATGGCTGGAAATGAGTTCTTGTTGCTAATGAGTGTGGTGAATAATTGCTGCCTTTGATTCTTTTTTAAGGTGCATTAGTTTCCTGGTTTTAACAATAAGATAAAGAACACGTCTCAGTGACTGATAAAGTACTTTTAATTTTCATATGAGTTGATCCAAAAAAATGTATTTACAGAAAATACAGCGCAACATCACATGTGATGTTTGCAGGTGATAGGTAACAGAAGTGACCCATGTGAGAGTCTTATGAGGGATGGAAAAAATGGAAAGTTGGGGTTATAAGAAGTTGTCTTTATGATATTTATCCCAAATGGTGGTTTTCCTGGAAGCAATGTTAGAATCATAGAATCATAGAATAGTTAGGTTTGGAAAGGACCTTAAGATCATCTAATTCCAATCTCCCTGCCATGGGCAGGGACACCTCACACTAAACTATGCCACCCAAGGCTACATCCAACCTGGCCTTGAACACCACCAGCGATGGAGCATTCACAACTTCCCTGGGCAACCCATTCCAGTACCTCACCACCCTCACAGTAAAGAATTTCTTCCTCAGATCCAATCTGAACTTCCCCTGTTTAAGTTTGAACCCATTACTCCTTGTCCTCCCAGTACAGCCCCTAATGAAGAGTCCCTCCTCAGCATCCCTATAAGCCCCCTTCAGATATTGGAAAGCTGCTATGAGGTCTCCCTGCAGCCTTCTCTTCCCCAGGCTGAACAGCCTCAACTTATAATGTGTCCCATTGCAGTTCTCCTCTTAACCCTGATGCACAAACTCTCTGTTGACTGCTCACATGTCCCCAGACAGAGTTCCATACTCTCTAGCCTATACCTAACTTAAATAGCAACTCCCCCTCTCCATCTGCCAGATGTATCTTTTCTAAAGAGCCTGTGACCTTCCATTCCAACACTCCAGTCATAGGAGCCATTCCACCTTGTTTCTGTGATGCCTATTATATCATACCCCTGTAGATGTGCACACATCTCTAATTCCTCTTATTTGCTCCCCATACTGTGGGTGTTTGTATAGAGGCATCTGAGCTGAGCTCCAAATGAAGCCAGCTCATTGGCTGCAGCAGCTGGAATATCTCTATGTTACTCCGAGTATTTACTATAGGTGCTGGCAACTGACTGGGTGTGTTGGGATGGAATGATGCCCCCCTCCCCCAGTACATCTAGTTTAAAGAATCCTTGACCAGCCTGGCAAGCCTCCTACCAAAACCGCTCTTTGGCTTTGTTGTCAGACCAGCTCCACCAGCCTCCTAACCTGTCCTCCACCAACCTCCTCCAAGACCTGGCCTACTAAATTGAGTCCCCTCTTCAAGATACCCAACCCCCTGACTATACCACCTACCTTCTAACCATTTATTAACCTGGCCAACCCTCTTAGCCTTTTTAAGGTTCCCCCCTGTATCCTGGAGAACTGATGAAAAGACAGTCTGAGCTCCAGAGCCTCTAACCACCTCTCCCAGGGCTCTGTAGTCCTTCTTTATGTTCTCCAGGCTACTGCTATCAGTATCAGTAGTATCACGTGGCACAGCAGCTTTAGATGATGACACAGTGATGCATGGCTAACTCTCAGGCCATTCCAGCAAGTTTCCAGAATATGTCCCATGTTCCTAAAAGAGCCCTGAGCATCCCTGCATATAATTCTCACTCACTGTCCCTGAAACACAGAACTGAGTTCCCATGCTGGGCCACCTGGAAGAGGGCCTATGCCCTCCCCATTCATTTGTGCTGTTTCTGTTTTCAGGAAGATCTACAGTTGCCTCCCCTGCATGGAGGCCAAAGTTTGGGTAGTATTATCTATAGTGTGTGCCTAATGCTCTGTGTCAGCATGGTCTTTGCTGGAAAAAGGAATGTTATTTGTAATTTGAAAACTGAGTTGGATCTGGTCCTGTTATCTCTGTCTCTGCCCATGTTGTTTCTTTCAGAGTTCTTGTTTCTTTTTTTGGGGGGGATTCACCGAGGTGGTACCAGCAGTTAGCTGGTTGTCAGGGAGGAAGGACTGCCTGTGGTGGAAGCTTCAGGGCTTGAGATCAATTACAAAGGACAGATGAAAACAGATTTTCTGAATTTGAGTGTATGCAATACCACCAGTGTTCGTAGGTTGCCAGAGAGGAAAGTGAGACCCCAGAAAAGCCCTGATTCCTAGGGTCACAATTCCTGGGCAGAATCAGAAAGGGTGTCAGCAAATGCCAGGTCCTCCCAGCCAGCTCAAACTCTTTCCTTTCCCTTGTCACAGGACTAGCATGTGCCCATGCTTTCACCCTCTCAGCAGCAAGATCTGATGTTGCCAGTTTTCAAGCCAAGAGCCAGGAGGGTCTCCCAGCTGTGCAGAAGCCCTGGGATAGTGGTGGTGTCCTGGGGGCGTGGGCACGAAGAATTTCCATGTGGGCTTCCCTCCTTCCAAGGAGACTTGCCCCAGCAACCAGGGCCCTTGTCAGATGTGCAGCCCATTGAAGTGACTCATCAGCCATCCAGCTGACAGTGTAGATCATATACATGTGAATTGTTTCATCCACAGGTCCTGAAGGAGCTGGCAAATGAAGTTGCTAAGCCACTGTCCGTCATATTTGAAAAATCATGGCAGTCAGGTGAAGTTCACGATGACTGGAAAAATGGGAATATAACCCCCATCTTCAAGAAGGGGAAAATGAATGAGCCAGGGAACTAAAGACCAGACAGCCTCACCTCTGTGCCTGGAAAAATCTTGGAGCAGGTTCTCGTGGAAAGCATGCTAAGGCACATGAAAAACAACAAGGTGCTTGGTGACAGCCAGCATGGCTGTACTAAGGGGAAATCCTGCCTGACCAGTCTGGTGGCCTTCTATGATGGGGCTACAGAACTGATGGACAGAGATAGAGCAGCTGATGTCATCTACCTGGACTTGTGCAAAGCATTCAACACTGTCTCACATGACATCCTTGTCTCTAAATTGGGGAGACATCAATTTGCTGGGTGGACCACTTGGTGGATAAAGACCTGGCTGGCTGGCTGCATGCAAAGAGTTGTGCTCAATGGCTCAATGTCCAGGTGGAGACCAGTAATGAGTGTTGTCCCTCAGGGATTGGTGTTGGGACCAGTCTTGTTCAACATCTTTGTCAGTGACATGGACAGTGGGATTGAATGTGCCCTCAGTAAGTTTGCTGATGATGCCAAGCTATGTGGTTTGGTTGATGTGTTGGAGGGAAGGGATGCCATCCAGAGGGACCTTGAGACACTTGTGAGGTGGGCTGATGACAACCTGATGAAGTTTA
>JASSUY010042403.1:19185-41176 GCA_032466535.1 Forpus xanthops
AAAAAGGACATGGAACTGTTGGCACAAGTGCAGAGGAGGGCCATGAGGATGATCAGGGGACTGGAGCACCTCCCATAGGAAGATAGGATGAGAGAGTTGGGGCTGTTCAGCCTGGAGAAGAGAAGGCTATGTGGAGACCTCATAGCAGCTTTCCAATATCTGCAGGGGGCCTATAGGGATGCTGGGGAGGGACTATTCATGAGGGACTGTAGTGCTAGGACAAAGGGTAATGGTTTCAAACTTAAACAGGGGAAGTTCAGATTGGATCTGAGGTAGAAATTCTTTACTGTGAGGGTGGTGAGGCACTGGAATGGGTGGCCTAGAAAAGCTGTAAATGCTCCATCGCTGATGGTGTTCAAGGCTGGGCTGGACAGAGCTTTGGGTGACATGGTTTAGTGAGAGGTGTCCCTGCCCTTGGCAAGTGGGGTTGGAACTAGATGATCTTAAGGTCCTTTCCAACCCTAACTATTCTATGATTCTTTTATTGTATGTGAGTGGAAATTCAGAAGACCTCTGTGCCCAGAGTCTAGTTTGTGACACTTTTTGTGGTAGTTAATTTCTGGAAATATAAGCTTTGGTTCATGTGCTCTGAAATATGCACATCGACATCTGAGCTACTCATTCTGAATTTCTTCTACTGTTGATGGAGAGAATTAGGCAGTACTGGTATGTTGTTTGACTTGCCTGTTTTTGATGTCTGTTTTTGCTTGAAAGGATGGGCACTGCCTATGCCTGTGCCTTTTTTGTCTGGCTATAAAAGCAGTCTTGGATTATCAGCAGAGATGTAGACTTCCTCACACTGGCCCTGCAAAGTTAGTAAAAGAATTCACATCCCCTGAACTTGAATCACCTGTTAACTCACACTCTTAGCAAAGTCTCTGGGTTCCCCAAACAGGCCAGATGAAAACCAGACAGGTAGATACCTGGACACAGAATGTCTCTGCTAGGTTCTGGCTGTAGGGGCCCTTTTCTCCTTGATGAGTTTCATCCTGGCTTGGTTACCTGATGGATATCCATCAGCGTTGTGACCGCTAACCTGCTGAATGAAAAGCTGGTACTGGATTTTGCTGCCTCAAGTCATGTTGTTTGTGGGAAGAAGGTAAGAAGAGGTCTCGGAAAATAATCTTGAATCTCTGTGGAAGATTTCTATTGCTGAACTTGCCTCTCCTGCTGACTTTTGCCAAGATTTTGGTTTTACTCTTTCAGAAGTTGTGAAAAAAATACATGCAGTGTATTCTATCATCCTTCAAACTCTGCCTGATTCCTGGCCTTTCATACCCCCCTCACATCTTTTCTGCTCCATATCCTTGTCCCTTCTTACCTACATCAGTGTCTTGCTTTTTCATAAGCCTCTCCGTGCTTCTGTCTGGTTTGGTTTGCTCACTGCTGCATGTGCTTTAGTTTTGTTGATTGCCAAGGCATGCAGTCTGGAAGGTCTCTTGATTGATTCTGACTTTGCCTTTTAAAAAGAGGCCTGAAGTTTTAGTAACCCATCCAAAAAAAACTAAAAAACCAAACCACCCCAAACAAGACAGACAGGAAAATATACAGGGGATCTTTCTGTGCTCTCATAAATAACAGTCAGACAATCACATGGTTTTCTAAAAATAACACCCAGAGTGAGTGTTCAGTAGGAATAATACTGACCTAGTTTGCATGTTGCCCACATGCAAAAAATAAGTTGGTGAGGAAAACCCAGCTTCGTGTTGTGGTATTTGCTTTTACCGAACCAGATGTGAATTGAGAGGTGGTTAGTTATATCTTGTACTCTCCTCTCGGCGGCCTCTCTGGAGGTTTCAAACAGAGGAAGAGGGGTGCTCTCTGACACCGTGGCCTCAGTGGTTACTTGCCTTCTGCCTGTGCTGGAATCTTGGGTTGCACCTGTGTGGTGCAGTCAGTGAGGGTCTGCATGAGCAGAAGTCCCCTTCTGTAGACTCAGCCCTGTCTGGAGAAAGGGTGAAATGTCTCTGTGATGAGAGGACCTGAATTTATGTATGTGAATTTAACTGTCTGCCTCCATCTGTGATGCAGATCAAAATGTTTTGGTATTGACAGCCCAGCTCCTGCCCTTGTTCCCATGGCCGGCGCTGCAGCATAGCCCTGGGTGGGAGCTGTACCTTTGGGGGTACAGAGGGTGTCTTGCACTAGCCCCTGCTTGCCCACTCCTTCTCAGCCCACCCAAGAGGATGTTGCTGAGGTGCTGGCCTTTAGCTGCTCACTGTGAGCAGCTCAGTATCAGTGACAGCAGTGACAGTAGCCATCAAAGGCCAGCATCAAGCTGGCATCCATCACAGCAATAGACACACTCAGGGTCCTCTGATCACTGGTCTGGTGAATGTTATTGGTTAATATGAAACATTACTGGACCTGGCATATGGAGAGGCCTGCCGATATCTTGGGGAGATGAGGAATATGGCTATAGACAAAATGAATCAGTAGCAGAGGCAGGAAAAAAAGGACTTGGAGGCCCTTACTACAGAGCTGACCAGCCTTTCAGTCCCTCTGAGCTACATACCACCATAATTACATTACTGAGTGCCACATGATGCACTTTCCATCTCTTGGAGGACTGGCAGGTGGAGAAGTGTTCTTATGGTTCACCAGCAGGACATGGCATTGCCTTGTCAAGGCCTCTTTTGTGTTCCAGAGGTGATGGATGTTCTCTGTGTCTGCAGTTGGATCCCATCATGACCTGGCAGTGTAGGGATCAGCAGACCTCACCGGCTCATTTCCTCTTGGCATGATGTGAACTGGCAGTCTGTGATGCAGCACAGCCTCACTGCTGGCAGCCCAGGGGCAGGAGTGGCCTCCAAGCTGCTGGAAAGCTACGGGTGGCTCCAGGGCAGCAAGCTGGCCACCCCATTGTGCGGTCATGTCCTCTGAAGCTTTGGCACATCTCAGCCTCCCCATGGAGTCGTGGCCGCCTGTCCTGCCATGTGTGCTGAAATGAGGGCTGCAGCTCTTTCCAGACTCTGGAATGAGAGCAAAACATGTTGAGGAGTGCTCTGTGCAGATTTGAATAAAGCTTTTTTATGACTAATGGATGCCATCACTTTTCCTAAAGATTATATCTTCTTTCTTTCCCCACCATGACATGAATTTCTGACTCTCCCAACAGCCTCGATGCTGGGAAATGCTCTCATTCAGGCATAGAATCTAGGTCAGTGGTTGGTAAGAATAGAGCAAGCCTTCATTGAACGCAGTAGATGGGCCTTCTGCAGGATGGTTCTTTTTTGCCAGCTTGTTTTGTTCATAGTGAGCTCTGAAAGTTGACAGGCATTTTCTGGATGGTAGCTGTAGCTTCCTGCCAGCAGGCTGGATGCAGGCATCACTGATGCAGTGCGGCACAGGGATAAATCAATAACATGAAACGTTGATTATGACTTTTAGGATTTTTTTTTAACGTAAGATGGGGCACTCAGTAATGAAGATCTGTTGCTCTGTTCAAGAGGATCTGATCTGTGAGATGATATGTTATGAAGACACAGCTTAAGTTTTTCCTCTGATTCCACACCTATAAATAACTGCTTTTACATATGACATCTAATTATTTAATTGTATATGCAGATTAGGTAGTCATTTACATGCTGTCATCAATGACAGCAACGAATAGTGCTGGCAGTCATTTCCAGGCACATATGGTAATGCCAAAGGTTTTAAATACCAGTCAGTGCCTGCCATACATATCAATATCTCTCCCAGTCTCTTCCTTTCAAATAATGTCAGAACTCCATCTTGGAGTTCCTGGTTTATCTGTGTGTGATGGCCCCTGAGTATGCATAGCTAGAGGAAAGAAATGTTAATATGCTTTTTTTCAGTTGTATTTACACATGCAAAGGGTGAAGGAAGGCAGTTGCAGACGTGAAGGACTCAGGTCCCACTTGTACAGAATAAGATCCATGGCTACTTTGATCCAAAAGATATTTTACAGCTCTTTGGCTTTCCTTTTGAATAGACCTAAATGTTTACCCAGGGTAAAGTTAGTAGGACTCAGGGCTAGGGAGTGCCCAGTTCATCTTCTTATCTTCATCAACAAAATCAGTGCAGTCTTCTTTTTCCTGATGTAAAACATGCATTGAGCACTAAAGCTTATATTTTGCTGCCTTGTTGCCCATTTTGCCTCCATGAGGTGTATTTAACTATGAAGAGTGTGCTAACAGCCAAGGAGACCTCAGTGAAAATGTACTCATAGTTGGGCTTGGAAGCTTCCCATTAAAACTTTGCGCAGAAAATACCATTAATACCAAAACCCAAAATACCTGTTTGTTCAAACAAACAAGCTCCAAGGCTTTAAAATCCAACAATTCTGTGCTGTGTCAAGATCAGCTATATTAAATTGGTTTGCAGTTCATGTGATTTTCAGAAGCTATTGACTCCAAGGCATTTGTTGCCTTGTATCCATGAAGCCTACAAACGCTGCTTCACACCACTATTTCCTGCTCACTAAACAGATGTGTACAGCTAACAGGCTAATATTCTCTTTGAAACTAAAGGAAATAGTCACTTACTTAAATCCTTTGTTGGAATGTGGCCTTAATGCTCCTTTATTAATTGAGTTTCAAGAGTCTCAGCTCTTGACAGCCAGCAGATAATACGTGCTGGAGATCTAAGGTCATAACTGTATAGATAACTTGTTCAGGACGGGGGAAAAAAAAGTGTTTCCATTTTTAATTTGCTTGATAATTTGGAAACACCCTTACAAACTACCTAATTTTAGTGCCTCGAGGATCACATCTTTCTCTTTTGCAGGGAAAATCTTGCTGTGCACAATGAATGCTGGCAGAATGGCTGCAATGAAGGCAGCAGAAGAACACTGCCAATGTGCTGGCAGTTGGTGCTGTGCGGCTCTCAGGAGCTGGGTTAGTGTCTCTGAATCTTTATATAGCACCCCCTCCATGTTGCTGAGAAGTGGGAAGTAGCAGGAAGACGAGTTACATCCTGATACTGGCAGCAGATGAATGCATTACAAATGCTCTTTTTCCCTTTACCTTGCTTGTACCTGCTGCCTCCCCCCATCCTCCTCGGGTTTTGCCCACCTCTTGCATTGTTCTTATTTCCTTAATTCCTGTAAGAATGGGTCAGCAAAATGTGAAAAGTCTCAGGGAGCTTCCCCATAATGTAACAGTGCTGGATTTTCTGGTACTGCATCTCTAAATACTTCTCTGATTTTGGAAGAAAACATAGTGGTGCTGTGTAAATTGTTTTATCACTGGGTGTTTGGGAGGCCTGCTTTATTCAGCCTGAACTCATGCTGATAAAAAAATAATGCTTCTCTTTGTGCTCATGCCTAGTTCCTCCCCAGGGTGTTTTTCTGTAACAGTTTCAAAGGATGATTAACTCTCTCCTAGGACTCTTTTTCCTCCAGCAAACCCCTCGCTGTAGCTAGCTAGCTCTGGTGTTTAGAGATTGCAAAAATCTTTTAAAAGGGAACTTTTTGCAGCACGAAATCTTATCTTCTTGGTTCTCCTGAGCTTTACCAGGGCTAGTGGCTGAACTAGCTCCCCACTCACTATGGAGTAGGATTGGAGTTCATACTCAAACTGTTCAGAAGTGACAATGCGAGATGCTAGATGCTGAGTGGTTTTGAAAATGTGATTTATTTGTCTGTATGAACACTGTTCTCTTTTCTCCTCCCTTCTGTCCTAAATGACCTGTCTGCCGTGTCAGTGTTCAACAAGGAGGATAAGGGCTCTGAGCTGTGTTGTCAATATATCCCATCCCATTATAACAACTCATATGGCAGTACATGTGTGCGGGGCATTCCTGCTTTTGTTTGCAGAAAGAGATAGAGGTTGGAGAAATGGTTGAGTTTTGATCTTGTGTTCATATGTCAATGCGCCCAGCTCCTATCTGAGAGGTCTCAGGATGTCCTAGAAGCCAATCTGTAGTTATGATTTTTAGCCTCCAGATGGTGTCCAGCAGATGCACCTCTGGAGCCATGTCAGTACGGTGGGGGTGAAACATGGGAGACTGGAAATCACTCACCTCTTGTGGCAGCAGGAAAAACATACAAATTATGTAATGTGGATTTTCAGTCCTGAATCTCTGCATATGCTGCTTCATGTAGGGCTGTGAGTACAGATGTGAGTAGGAAGTTTTCTGCAAAGTTGAACCTAAAGTTTTTACTGCTGAAAAGAATATATGTGAAAATGCATTGAGGAATCTTTTCAATCTAAGTCAGATGAGAACACTCAAAACCATTTTAGGCTTGTCTGTCCAAATGGAGATAGAATATTCATGATACAAGCTTTCAAAAAATCCCCAACAACAACCCCCTCTACAAAAATCATGGATCATCTCAAAAAGAGACATGGTGGTGGTTGAGATAATGCGTTCTTTACCAGACTAGCAAACAGTATCCATAATTTATTTTTTAAGAAAGCTTTCTCTATCCCAAGGATAGCAAGCAGCATTTGACTTGTAGTTATTTTGTGGCAGACCTGCCCCTGGAATCTCCCTTGGATATCTCTTCAGATAGTTTGTAGGATTAGAAAACAAGCTGTTGAGGGGCTGCTCTTCCAGAGATGTGACCAGCCAGTAGCACTGCAGTGCTTTCTGTTGTGGAAACACTTCCCTCAGCTGCTGTTCAGGACTTGGGCTATGTGGGCACTGAAGTGGAGCAGAGGGCATATACCAAACCGTGGTGCCTGGGTAAGGGGATGGAGCTGATGATCTAAGGAGTTGTCAAAAGGGGAGACATCTTCTTTAAAGCAATGCTTGTGTCCTTCTGAAAAAAAAAAAAAAAAAACAAAAAAACAACAAACCCAAACCCAACCAAGACCAGAATTAGGCAAAATCCCCAGGAATTAGCTAAAAATATTCCAAAGGAATGACAAAGTAGGTTACTAATTAAGTGAAAAATGAGGTCAGTTTGGAATGGGGTCCTCACAAACAGGAGGAAAACAGAGGCAGTGCAAATTATACATCACATCCAGATGTATTTTGTTCCAGTGTTCGGGACAGGGAAAGGGACAGTATTCAGTTCTTTGGGGAACCTATTCTTAGGACTGTAGTGTGGTTTTTGAAACTGCTGGGGCCATGCAGCCTGTGTGTCTATCAATCCATCTGTTTCCTCATCATAAACTGAATTCCTCCAGTTTCAGACAAATCCCGAGCAGGACAGAAGTGTCAGATTAACTTCTGGGATGAAAATCAGTGGCTGGCTGGAGAAGAACTACTCAAGTGAACATGCTCATGTACCTCAGCCACCGTCCTCCATACCAAAGAGGCTTTAAACGTTTAGCTTAACGTTCCTTATTTCCCCTTTGCTTCAACCATGGCTGTCAGGCAGCAGTGGCAGCTCCAAATTAGCTCCAAAGTTGAAGCTTTTGGGCCTGTTTGAGGTAGCCCACGTCTAAGGGAGGCAAGGAGGTGCTGCAGGGAAGCAGCTTTGTTTCAGCTGTTGCTATGGGGAAGGTTGCTTGTATTAAATATTTGTGCTGCTTTATTTAGTCTTGCACACACAGAAGTTATCTGGAGAGTCAACAGGGGATTTGGTGAGGAGCAGGGGCAAGAAAACCATGCCTGTGTACCTTAGGACTGAGCTGCAGGGTGGAGTCTCTGATGCCTGATAAAGGCTGTTTGTGCCGTGTTTTGTTTCTCAGCAGGAGCAGTGAAGGTTTATGTTCTCTTCCCAGCAATATATTTTCATGAGGTGTGTAATGATGTAGTATTTTGTGTCAGCCACCCTCTGTCAGTTTGGTTAAAACTAGCTTTAAAATTGGTTAAAACCTGACTTTTAGGGAGTCAGATGAACACAGAGATGAATGCAACCTGTGGCTGCATTGTCTCATTTCTTTAGGAAATAAAAATATATATATGCTTTCCACAGAATGGCCAACAGCTAATTTTGCACAACTAACAAAGTCATCTCTTGCACATGACCACTGTGACAATGCCAGCTGCAATTTCAAACTGGAGGAGAAGGTGCTTTTGTACTGTTTGTTTTCTCTCTCTCCAAAAAGCCTACCTTGCTTATATACAGTCTGGCTGTTCTTTGATTGCTGACAAAATCAAAGATGCTGCATGTGGGTGGAGGAACACATTGTCAGACTACAGCATAGCTTCACAAAATGGTTTTGCAGGAGTTTGTATCCTAGGGAACCACCATGTTTCTGTGCCGTACTCTGTGAGTTTTATTATCAAAATTAATATTCCTTTCTGTCATTTATACCTTTGTCAAAGTTGTGGAGAGCACCAGCATGTTCTGGAAACAAGAAGAGAGTTGAAAACACTCCCAGATACTGCAGATCCAGCTCCCCTGCTAGGACCAAGTGTATTTCATAGAACAGATGCTACTGAGCACAAAGTTTCCATTGTGTATGCCTGACTGTGTTCATGCAGAGTCCCTGCAAAGCAAGCAGGGACATCACTGCATTGCTGGAATTGGAATATTAATGTAATTGGACTCTTGCAAAGTCATTTAATTTGAAGTGCTAATAGTCTGACTTCATCTGATTAGCATCCAGACCAAACAGCTATTGTTCAGGTCAGGCACACAACCCAATTATTATGAAGAGATTTTATCTATAAAAGCAAAAGAAACGAGAACCAGCAAGATAAAGAGTTAAGTCAACAGAGAAACAATATGAATATTTATCTGAGCTATTCATTAGTTGAAGGAAACATTCCACAGACAAAAGAATTACAGTTTTTCAGAGATAGAAACACAGGCTCAGTGATGTGGGGAGGCTGTGGGCTTTTCCAGGAGCTGCAGGCAATGGGGGTAACTCCAAATGCTGGGGGTAGTCCCAGAAGACAAACTGCTCTCATGCAGTAAGCATAGCATGAGTCAGGGTGGGAAGGAGATTGAACCCCCTGCAGAACCTTGCACTGAGGATAATAGAGGCATTGAAACTCCAGGAAGAAGAAGGGGCTGGGACAGGCTTCCAAGAAATGCCTTTTGAGGAAGAGGAGGCTCATTTGGTACACCTGACAAAGGAGGTTGCTCAGAAGCAGAACAATGCTTGTCATGGTGCTGTGTCTCTGTGGTTTCTCACTGCCCTTCTTTCTGCTTGGAAGGATTCGCCTTGGGTGGGCAGCTCAGGACCCCATGGAAGAGGCAGGTGAAATGTAGCAGTGTCCCCGTTTCCCTGCTCAAGATGGTGGTTTTGGACAGCAAACAATCCCTTTGTGTTATGTTAACGCTTTGTGAAAAAACTTCGTTCCAGTTTGATCATGACGCTTTTCAGCTCCCTTGCTGTAAAGGTGTAGCTTCCCTGCAGACTTTGCTTGTCTAGGCATTAAAACCATCGTGAGAGCAGTGGGGTAGAAGATGTTCTTGAAAAGCAGATCATCCCCATGTTTAATGGCAGTACCTGGGCAGTCAAATAGCATTAGAGACAGAGGGGAGAGACCTGTGCACCCTTCATGTGCTGTTAAAGCACATAGACCCAGAAAAGCAGGCTGCTGGTGGCCTTTTGGCAGCTCCTTTGTCCTCTCTTGGTACAGTGCATTCCCTATCATTGATGCCGTACTTAAACCCTTGCCTTTGGAATGTAGTTGTGAGCAGAGGTATGCAGAGTGGGTGTCGATGGACTGTTGCTCCCACTGCCACAGGAGGGATGTGGCATTACCTCATGCTGCTCAGTGCTCACGGTCAGAAAGGCCATTCCCAACTTGCTGTCCCTTCATAGAGTGCTCCTACCTGACTGCTCCCTGAGGCAGCTGCCTGGTTTGCCCATACACACACATTGGCCCTGGTTTGTGAACAAGGTAAAAGTAGAGCAGGTCATCTGGTTGTGGTGTGGCACTACTCAGGAATGTGCCCTGAGGGCACTATCATCTTGGGGAGCATCTACCATGGCTTAGGTTGGGTGGAGTGAGTGGGCTATGGAGTATGAAGTAGTCCTTGCCTCAGGAAATCTATCCATCTCTGCTCAGTTACTCCCCACAGGCTTATATTGTATTCCCTTGAAAGAAGATTTCTGGGAAAATACAGCAATTCCCATACATCATCTTGCCCCAGTTTTGGGCACAATCTGCAATTGTGGTGTGTTTATAATCTGTATACTGCAGAGAATCTTGCCTGCAGCACTGGCACTATGACATCCAATTTCCTTCCACAGAGAAGTCAGGGAAATGGTTTTTGTAAGAGCTGGCTTTTGCAAAAATGCTGATGAAGTGAAACATAAACACACTGTGTTGGAATTTTCATGGGAAAATGTTGCTGAAGTGTTTCAGCATGCATGGAACGCATCTCTGCCGCACTAACCCTCCTTCTCCATCTTGCATTCATATACAGTGCAGCTATAATATTCCAAAAGCAATACTTTAACTTCAGCTGATTAAAAATTAAGGTCAAAATGGAATGTACATAAATCCTCTCAACTTTCAACATTTTTCACAACCTGGGAAAACACTGTGTTGTGCAACCTCAGTATTTCCCACTGGCAGCAGCTCACATGTATCACCACTGCTGGAATTTCTGGTTGTCCTTCCAAATTAAATGTATTTATTTCCTCCTCTGTATCATTACAAATGAATCAAATGGCTCCATGATAACATGCTGGTGGAATTAAGCACTTGGTAAGAGCCAGAACAACATAACATTTACTTGTTTTCCAAGTAGGAAACTAGTGGAATTTTACTGTCATGCAAATATTGGAAATCCTGGAATGCGTTAAACCCAAAAAGGTGAATGCACATATTTAGAATATCCTAGACTCTCTGTGGAAAAAAATGCCTCTTAATTTCATACTCCCCAAAATCAGTGTGTGGTTTTGAATCAGTACAGCTTGTTAATGGCTAATACATGAGTGTGCTCAGATGATGAAAATCCTCAAGTTCTCGATTTCATTTTTATAATAATGGAATGGAGAAGTAAAAGCCTGCTTGTAACTGCCAAGCAAAGAGAGCATGGTAAGGGCAGCAGTTCAGCTTATCTTCAAGTGAGGTGTCTTTCTCACAGCAATGCAGAGACTTTTTGAAAATCTATTTTGGCCATATGCTCCTGAGTTAAATGGTAGGAAAGGTTTCCTTTGCTTTCTGAGGCTTGTGGTCATAACCTTTAGCAGCCCTGGACTTGCCACTATGGTCCTTGCCCTCAGTGGGCATGCTTCTTTCTCTTTGCTGTGGACTTTGTCTGGTGAATAGACTTGTACGTGTGCATATGCATATGTATTGCTGCAATGTCATGCCATTTATATGTGTGTGTGTTTATAAATGTAAAATAATATGAAATAGCATATATAGTTGCTGTGAAATTGCAGAATCCAGAGGGCTGAGATCGCTCTTCTCTCCTCTGAATGGTCCTGCTAAAACACAAAGACCAATATCCATTCTCTGGGGCTTTACTTACCTGTTGACTAACAACAGGCTTTCTGTGAGGTGAGTTAAAATTTGGCTACAAAGCCAGGCGTGATTTCCTTGCCAAGGAAGAGCTCAGGTGCAGCCAGGGTGCATGGGTGGAAAGTGATAAATCCTTCATAGAAACTATTAATAATCAACTTCCTTAAACAGAGAAGATTGTCGTTGAAACAACTGGCAGCACACAGGGATGCTTCAGTAATTTAGAAAAAGCTGAAAATCCCTCTGGCTTTCCCCCAGTGCTCGTGGTTAGACTGGGGTGAGGTTTTGATATCATTTTCCTAGAAGAGAGAGAGAGAGAGTACATAAAAGGGCAGGCAGCTTATAAAAATGTCCTCACCCAGCATGGGCAGGAACCAGGTTCCACTATTTTAAAGGCTGCTCAAGCCTATAGCTGCACAGAAAGAAAATATAAATCTGAGAGAAATGACTTCTCTGACAGACAGCTGCTAAGATCACCTTGCGTGGTTTTCTAACATTTCTAACTCTTGTTTTCTGGTAGTGTTCTCAGTTGGACAGAAGGTGTCTGAACCTGCTTGGATGATGAGGAAGACAAAGTATTTATGGAGAGCCTTTGCAGGAAGAGGCAACAAGTGGGAGAAAGTGGCCGGGGAAAATGCAAGGATGCTGCCCAAGGCTGCACATGAGGAGAAGAAGCAGCAGGAAGCAAAGAGGAGAGGGAAGCTGAAAACCATAGCAGGAAAAATGCTGAAGGCAGTGGCCAGTGGAAAAGAGGCAGTGGAAGAGAAGGCTGGTGGTGTGGAGATTGCAGGGAATTTGATGAAGTTGGTGATCAGTAAGAAGGGAGCGGAGGGTGAGGTGCCTGCAGGTAATCTTAAAGTTATCTCTGGATCCAGTCCTGGACCTTCTCTGCCTCTCCCAGCACTGCAGGCTCTTGTTTTTGTTAGTTTCTGGAGTAGGTGTTTTACACTTTCCTCCTCCCCATCCTTCACCTGAGTTCTTGTCCTTCATGTGGGCTTGCTCTGTATTTCACTTGCCCTTTGCCTTTCAAGTATTTCTCTTTGCTGTTCTTATTTTTATCCCAAAAAGACCCCTGGTATGTCTTGTGAGAAGAACAGCATGCTTGTGACTGACGCGCTGCCAAGTGTGACTGTGCTGTTCTTCCATAGGTGGGGAGGGGGAGGTAGGTTGTACATGAATTAATTGTTCCCAGTAAACATTTCCTCTGTGTAGTCTGTATTGAGGTAGGACAAGTGCAGCTTGTTAGACCCCTCTGGAGCAGCTTGCCCATTGCTTTGCTGAAGATCCTTACGTTGGCCCTTCTCTGTTTTGTGTCACATTCATCCCTTCAGTCCTGTTTGATTTAATTCTTACTAAATAGATGAGGTGCTTTCATAGATGAAAGTTAAGGTACAGGTGATAGCTTTTTTTGCCAAGAAAGGTTGACCAGATGATCCTTGAGGTTCCTTCCAACCTGATATTCTACGATTTTGATAGTGGAAGCTCATAGGCTTCTCATTCTTCACACTATACTCAAAGCTGTATCCTGAATGCATTTCAGAGTCCCACTGCTTCTGGCCTTGTTTAACTTTCCCTGTGTTCTCATCAGGTTTGATTTTTCCTCTGGGCTCTGCTCCAGATACCTTTGAACAAATCTTCTTAACCCTTTATTGCTCAATTTTGTCATCTGTAAAATGCATAGGACAGAATCTGCAGCTGTTGTGAAATTACATTTAACTGCTAGTGGTGGGCTGGCTGTGGTGTGTAAGATTCTATAGAAACAGGCACTGGTGGAAAATTTCTTCCAACTACTGAACTTCAAGGATTTCATATCTGTCTTGGTGGGGTGTCTGGTAATCAGGGCAGTGGCTCAGTCACTGCAGCTTCTTGCAGACATGGAAGTCATGGGGGGGGTTGCATGAATTCCCATTGCTGAGACAGTGCAGATAGGTAGCCTACCTTCTGATTTTCACCTTTGGGAAAAATAGCGTATTGACCGTTTGGCCCGGTTGATATGTCCTGGCAAGGAGAGGGCTGTGCAGTCCCAGCCTACAACAAGAACTCGCTGGCAGGAATGACATCCTACCAGACTGTGAACAGGTCAGAGGGACCTCATGGGACAGCCTGCAGCACTTTGGTCCTGCTAAGGTTTCTGCAGAGAAGGCAGAGGATTCCTTCTAGGCTTGACTTTCACCTGTTGCCTCTTGCAGAAGATGTCCCTTCTATAATGCTTTTCTTCTGGACAAAAGGTATATTCATGGTTATTAATGAGCCTGCATTGCCCACATGAGGAGGTCTGCTGGGATGATGACAGAAAGCTACCTACTACTAGTCTGCAGGCTTAGCCTGGAGGAGAGAGGATGAAAGAAAGCAAGAAGAAAGAAACTGCTTGCCCTGAGGGAATAGAGGTGCTATTGCTAGACTTTATGGGAGGTGATCTTGAGTAGGTCCTGAAGAATTTTGGGATACTTATAAACTACATGTTTCAGTACTCAGATGTTAAAGTGATAGGTCCTACAGAGGAGTGAAGAAACATTAAGTTGTCTTGTTACTCTCTGTGTTGCAGAGGAAGCCATCTGTGGGTTCATTGAGCAAGGAAAATTTCTTGAAGCTTGTGATCATATTTATGATCTGGAGCATTCTGGAAACGACAAGATGGGAAAGTCTGAATCACTTTATAAGCTACTGGCTGAACGAATGTGGACTGTGGTGGGCGAAGCGCTCAGTGGAAGTGGTAGGATGTTCTTGGAGCCATTGCAGTCAGTGGGGGAATCACTGAAGTGGGAGAAGCAGAAGGAAGCAGAGTGGCTTGGCAGCAGCCAAGAGACTGGGCCTGTTTCCACCTGGAGTCCAAACTTCTGGAGGAAAGAACTGGAGGAACAACTAATACAGTACATGACAGCCCAGATTCCCCTGCTGAGTTCCTCTACTAACACAAATGAGGCTGCATTAAAACAGCATCTGAGTCAATTGGAAACTTCGTTTCTCCCCAGCCTGGAGCACAGAAGTAGTGTCTTTGAGGAAGCAGGGCTGCTCAGCACCTACGCCTACTGCTGTCGTGCCTCTTTGTCTTCTCACCTTGCCACACTTACTGACAATAGCCATCTCAGCTTCAGCCAATGCCTTTTAGTTTATGAATGGGTCCTTAAAATGTACAAAAGGTATGTTTGAAGGACTTTCTTTTCTGTACATTTTTTCTATGTCTCTGTTCAGTTCCAAACATGACCCCTGCTTCCTGTTAAGGCAGTGATGTTCGGGACACTTGTTTAGACTTGCCCACTGCCTGTTTTATCTTCTGCGCTCTCAGAATCACATCCTTTTTACGCTGCAGTACTGCCATTTTCTAAGTCATTGATATTGGGCTCAGGGGCTGATCAGAGGTAATCAGTTATTTCTCTGATGGACTCCTGTTGGACATGCGCAGTGTCCTGCTTTCTTCACCAGTTTCTGCTCTTGCATTAAGACTATTTTAGCAAGGTCCTTGATACTCCAGTTACCCCAGAATAATTTTCTCTTGCCTTTATGTCAGCACGGTGCTGACTTCTTGACTACATGGTTCTCTTGCTGCTTTGTCCGGCTTGTAATTTGACCAATTGTTTTTGTATTTCCTGCATTAGTGTTTAGATCACAAGAAGAACATACAGCAGGTTATTAAATTCCTGCCCAAGATTGAGAAAATGGATGTGGCTTTCCCCATGATCTGAAGAGCAGCACATCTGGGACCTTTTGTCTCAATGTGAATTAAAAAACCGTGGGTGTCATCAAAGCCTGAAGCTTTCTTGTGATGTCTTTTTGTGTGAGAGTGGTAGATGAGGTGTTTGATTCTCTGCATCCATGGTTACTTTGCTATTTTACAGCTCCAATCTACTTATATCCTAATAGTTTTCAGCCCCTTTGATTGCTTCCATGCAAGATTCCATCCTTTGTTCCTGGTATTGATTACACTTGTAAATGCTTGATTAGCAGTTCATCAGGTGGGGTCTTCCCCTCACCAGCTCCAGAAGGAGGGAGGCAGGGTGATGGGTACATGCTGGTGCATGCTGTCCTCAGCAACATAAAATCACAGAATAGTTAGGATTGGAAAGGACCTTAAGATCATCAAGTTCCAATCCCCCTGCCATGGGCAGGGACATCTCACCCTAAACGGGCTGGATGTCACCCATATCACCCATGTCACCCATGTCACCCAAGGCTCTGTCCAACCTGTCTTTGAATACTGCCATGGGAGATGTGTGGCTAGGATACACCCATTCTACTGCTGCTTTAGAATAGTAAGATTTTAGAGTGATGGATTGATGAAATATTGAAAATTTGCGTGAAATCAGTGGTGAATAATTGTGTAGTCTAAATATATAAGGGAAAGCTCAAAGACAGAAACAAATGTGTTATGCAAATGCTGAATTCCTTCAATTAAAAAAAAAAAAAAGAAAGGAAGAGCAGCCCATGACTGTAGTAAGGTCAGAATATAGTGAAGGAAGTGGAACGGAAAACGGCAGAGATGCCAAACTCAGGTATTTGGGTTTTCATCTTTGATTACAGTTACAACCCTAATGAAAACTCATGTGTACTTGCAGTTGTCCTGGTATACAGCTGCTTCTTATTTCATTCAGAGAGAATATGTGACACTTGTAAAATGGTGCATCCATGAAAGTGTGCTTGGGCAACCCTACCCAAGCCCATGAAGGAATTCAGCAGTAGCAATGAGGGAAGGGGAGGGGGAAACAATGAGAAAAATGTGTAATTTGGGCAGCAAATATAGGAAGAAGGGAAAGAAGGAGCACAGAAGAACAGTTGACAAAAGGTTATGATAATAAATACCATGCTGCAGCTGCCCTGACACTGCAAACACCACTGGGTGCTTGCAGGGTACCTCATCTGATGGTGTGAGGCCATGGTGCCAAGGAGGGGGTGCTGGTCAGATGATGGGCTGTGGAGCAGTGGGAAGCTGCCCCTCTGGCTGAGCTCTTGCTTCTGTACACAGTGGCAGCGAGACATGTCTGAGATCCAGGCAGACCCCCTCGAACAGCCTTTCCTTTGGTGTGCAGTGTCTCCTGTGGATTGTTTTGAAGACTGAGGAAAAGTTACTTGCAGTCGCCAAGGTAAGAACTGAGGAGTTTTACCCCAATCTGCCTGTTTTATTCACACAGTTTTAAAACTCCCTTTGTTAAACTCATTGCTGCCTTGCTAGATGAGCCAGCTCTGCTCAGGTGTGCTTGGGTCCAAGCTCTCAATCTTGGCCAAGTTTCATTAGAGCCCAGAACTAAGCTCCATGAGTGTCTTCTGCCAAAAGGATGCTGCCCTGCCCTTCCTGCTTAGTGAAGGGATGCTGGGACATTTGCAAATCTCCCTCCATCTCTCTGATGCATCTTCATACTACTGCAGTCTACTCGGCTCAGAAACCAATGTATCTGGGAGGAAAGGGGGCCATGGGTGAAATCCACTTCCTTGTTGAGGCCATTTCAAGATGCTATTCACCTTCTCTCCAGCTGCTAGTGAGCCCACAGTGTACAACAGTTGGGGTTTTTATAGCCCTTTTGCCTAAGCTATGCAGGATATTGAGGCTGCAGACTTTGTCTGCATGTGGACCGCTCACAGCCCTCCACATCCTGCTGTACTGACACTGCTGAGGCTACAGCAATTATTTCCAGAGCCCAGCACAAGCAATCCTGCAGCTGTTGCACACCCAGCACAGCCCTCAAGTAAGGTCAGAGCAGGGCTTCCTGCCTCGTGATCTCACTGCTGACCTCAGCTCCAGGGCTGCAGCATCTCTCTCTTTTCCCAGCAAAGCTCCCACTTTGAAGAATGTTGTTGAGATGCATGGAATACAAATGAAGTAGGAAAGATGTGTTGTAGCAACGGGGATCTCCAGAGGAAACTATGCTATTTGGAAAACTCTGCATGGCCTATTAGATTCAGCTAAAGCCAAAGTGCAGCAGCAGGAGTTACCATACTATTGTCACTTGCTTTCCCTTTCCGCCAACCCCAGGGGAGCAGAGGAGGGGAAATTCTGTGGAAAACTGCTGAATCACCTAGTGAAAGCACTCTAAATTGAAGAGATTTTCCTCAAGACCTATTCCCTGAAGGAAAGCATGAAGGTAGTCACAAACATGGAAATAGAGGTACCAGCTGGTGACAGGATGCTTAAAGCCTGCTGGTTTCAGGGTTCAACATTGAGGATAACTATGGTCTGTTTCTAATCATTACCCTGGGGAAGACCATATGTTCTTAAGGTCTGTTTTTAGAATGTACTTCATTGAAGGAAATGACTACTCAGAGTACTGCTAATGTTAACTTAGAGCAAGTCACTGGATCATTGACAAGCCCTCAAAGATGCTGACTAACAGTGATGGAGAACTTAACTTTTTTTTTTTTTTAGTTCACTCTAATGTAAGAGCTAGAGAAAGCTTTTGTTTAACCGTGGGCTTTCTATTTTCCTGATACATCATGCATAGAAGCAGGCTCATCTAGATCTGGCTGTGGTTGTACTATGCTGCCTGGAGTTGGCTGCATTTTTTTGTGCCACCTTGAATGTAGTGCATTGCAGCTCTACACAGTGCCATGTGCATAAAAAACAGAGCTGGAATTGCTGGAATGCGTGACACAGCAGAGTCTCGGCTTGCTTCAAACCTCGCCAGCTTAGGACGAGCTCAGGACCAGCTCCAGGTTCAAGCTGATGAGATTAAGTAGAGATGAGCTGACTCCATATGGAAAAATGATGGATGTCTCTCAGCTCAGTGGAATAGCTGATAAAACCTGTTTTATCCCTCTATTTCTTCTTCCAGGATACTCCAGCCCTTCATATGGGGAGGGTCTATTCATGAGGGACTGTAGTGAGAGGACAAGGGGTAACGGGTTCAAACTTAAACAGGGGGAGTTTAGATTGGATTTAAGGAAGAAATTCTTTCCTGTAAGGGTGATGAGGCACTGGAATGGGTTGCCCAGGGAAGTTGTGAATGCTCCATCGCTGGCGGTATTCAAGGCCGGGTTGGACATAGCCTTGGGTGGCATGGTTTAGTGGGAGGTGTTCCTGCCCATGGCAGGGGTTTGGAACTAGATGATCTTAAGGTCCTTTACGACCCTAACTATTCTATGATTCTATGATTATTCCAAAGGAGGACTGAGAAGTTTGTGTGCTTTGGAGTTCGGGCTGAGGCCTGCTCCTGTCCAAATGAACAAGGCTGTGTGGTTGTTCTGCCCCCCTGCCTGTCACTGTGTTGGTGGTGCACTCCCATCCATGTTGAGCATCTTAGCCAATTTTGACCTCATTCGATAACAATATAGGGGTCTCAAGGATGTTAAATTCTTGCATGTGTTAGAACAGCAGCTGGACAGATGAGGGACACAATATATAACTCAGCTGTCTGCATTTTCCAAGAGGAAGTGGTTGGTGGGGCAGTCAGCACAGGTGAGCTAGCCATTTATGGATCTAAAGCTTTACAACATGGGTTGCCGTGTCTTGGTCAGACAGGGAGGAACAAGGAGGAAACCTGGCCTGTTTATTGCAGCAGAAATTCTGGTCCTCTTCACGTTGGAGCTTTGGTGCCTGAGGTGCTTGTGTTAATTCAGATGCATCATCTGATGTCTCTAAGTTCCATGGCTCAGCCAGTTACGGCTTTGTAGTTACTAACTAAATGCGTGCTTTGTCCCATTGAGGAGCAAGATCTTCACTTTAGCTTAAGCTGACACATTTTACTGTGCAACTGTGGCAGGCTAGAAGTGTTTGTGCAGCTTGGCTGGGGTGTATTATCTCAGCAGGTTGTGTTCGCACAATTGCTCACAGTCAGGTGATGGCACTTGGGACAAAAGGAATTCTTGGGTTGTTTACAGCTGCTTATGTGTCTTTGATGAACACTTTTCAGTGAGTATGCAGAGCTGTTTTTTGAGTATACTTTTGATAAAATTCTTAAGTGACAGCCACAAATTTCCTAATTCATCAGCCAGAAAAGATCAAAGACAGAGAGGGAAGACCAGACTTTACATTCTTTCTATTTCCTTGGAGGAAGATGGAGAAATGAAAGCATAAATAAGCAAGACAGTCTTCTGAGTTTAAAGCTTCTAGAAAGGTCAGATCATGTTTTAAGCAATGAGCCCTTTCTCTGCAGTGTTAGTTTTGGTTTTACAGCCCATTCAAACTAACATAAGCCAGCTTTCTTGGGAAATTTCCCAGCATGTAGCCTCATAGGGCTGATCTCACCATGACAGTAGCTCTGAACACTAACCCAACTCCTCTTGGCACTCACAGGTCCCTAGCTCAAGTGAGGGAATGCTTTTAATTAATGCTGGCTGGTTTATGTGGGTGCCGGTTGGAGCTAGGAAGGGTGGAAAATCTCAGCTACAGTAGCTGGCAGCACAGAGTTGTGTCTAAGTGTTGTTTTGCTGTGTGGGTGCCTTCAACTGAGCTAGGGAAGACTGCAGATAACCCGAGCTGACACTGGGATGAAAGGAAGCTGCATATCATTTAAACTCAAATAAACAGTGTAGAACAAAACAGAATAATGTTATTAGATCAGCTGTAAAATAGCCAGGCTTTGGGTTAAATGGGACAGCCAAAAAAATAGAGGCAGAAATTCATCTAATCCAAATGCATAATGAGAGGCTGGGAAATCTATCTTGTAACAAATGCCATTGTATCTCAACTGTTTTTTCTCTGTTCTTTTAATATTTAGAAGGACGTAGGGAAAGCCCTGAAAGAAGCCTTTGATATTGGGAAACCCCCTTGTGCAGATGGTGCAGTGATTCAGGTAAACTGGTGGGTTCTGAAAAGCTCTCGTACTTTGGGGCAGTCATGGTTTTGCACACAAGTATGTAGGTATTTGGCAAGACCCAGTTTTGCGTGTCTTGGGCTAAGCTTGATGTGTTAAAAGTTTGCAAGTTAGCTGCCATCCTTAAACTGCATCTCTTTGCTCCCAGGCCTTTTTTTTTGTCTTGCGCATATGTAAAGAGAACTAAACTAAATTATGTAAAAAAGGATGAGCTGAGATTAGCTGATTCAAGATGAAGCTGCATTTTTATATATTCACCTAGATTTTCATTTAACCTGTTTGGGAAGTCATGGTGTATATTCTGCAGAGCAGCTCTATAAAATCAGTTGAGCCAGGGCAGATCCCTATACCTGACAGTGCAAATGTGACTCCTGCCCTGATGGATTAGCCAGTGAAAGGGACTACTGCAGAGCACAGTGAAGGCAAGTACACAAAGGGCATTGCAGAAGCATGCTCTGCTGGTGTTTGAGCAGTACATACCACGTCCAGAGGACATTTGGATAAAGACTCTCAAAAGGCTTAAAATAAATCCTGGGGTTTACATGCTCAAGTGATGCTAGAGATCAGGGACAGGCTGTGGCTGCCATGACTGTATTCTTCTCTGCTGCCACCACCACAGCGGCAGTCCTGTTTCAGGTCACGAGAGAGGGAAGTAGCCCCACAGTCTTTTGGGGTGGCAGACAACCTCAGGCATCCCATTGGAGGCTGGTGGTGAGCATTGCAGATCAATAGCAGCTGGCCTTCCTGGAAAGGATACAGCTTCATCTGGCAAAAAGGCTTTTCTGACCCAACTCAGACCCAGGTGGCATATGTAGAACTAACAGAGAGGACTGATCCCTCCTCACCTTGCCCCATCACCTTGGAGTGGTGAAGCAGTGGTGTACTCAGTGATGTACCTGTTCTAGGGTAGCTTCTAGCTTTTTATTCCCTGCTTTTAGCTGACGGAACAGAAGTTTCTAATGGGAATCAGACCAAAGCCTGGTTGAATGCTGTATTCCTCATATCTGCAACATTTGGCCATGCTTCGGCGTGAGTGATTCTGCTCTGTTGTATGTAACTGACAGGCTAGGAGCTCTGGGGCAGGTGATGTAAAAGCTTGGATAAATAGGCAAGCCTTATGAAATTACCTCCTCCTCATCAATTTTCTCAGGGTGACACAGATCAGATAGAAAATGAACAAGGTGTCATGGAAACTCATCAGCTGTGGTTTCCTGACACTTTGGGCTGGCATATTTTATCCCATCCGTTTGGGTGAACTTTTACATCTGTTGTGAGCAGTGGAAAAACCCATTCCGATGTGAGTCAGCCTTTGTCTGTGGTTGGCGCTTCCCAGAGCACTGGGAGAGCACAGTATATGAGTCCATCTGTCTCCTTTTATCCATCTGGCTCTCCTCCCCTTGCAAGCTTTTGTTTCCACAGAGCAACTAATGGGCAGCATTACGTTACCACCTGCTCCAGGCTGCCCAATATGGAGTGGATTTTGGCTGTCTGGCACAGCCCACCTCCCACAGGCACCTGGGCTACCCAAGTGGTGTCAGTGTGGTGAGACAGACACCGTAGGGTTTAGCATGTGTTGCTGTGTCAGGCATGCGAGATGGTGGCTGGGGAGATGATGCCTGTATTCTTCAATGACCCCTGGTGGAGACCCGGATGGAGGAGGAAGGCAGTGAGAGCTGTCTTACCTTCTTTACAGCATCTGAACCCAAGTTCATCTGTGAGGGTGACGCATTGGAGTGTGGGTGCTCCTGCAGTAGCAGGTCTTAGACTGAGCTGAGCTACCAGGCTGGACATGGCTAGCACAGAACATCTCTAGGTGGATAAAGAACCGGCAGGATGGCCGCAAGGAAAGAGTTGTGCTCAATGGCTCAGTGTCCAGGTGGAGACCAGTAATGAGTGGTGTCCCTCAGGAACTGGTGTTGGGACCGGTCTTGTTCAACATCTTTGTCAGTGACATGGACAGT